>JAAAKQ030464419.1:0-24185 GCA_010016005.3 Zanna intricata | reverse complement strand
TATATATATATATATAAATATATTTAATAATACATGAAATAAAAACCATCACAACACGGGACTTAGATAAGTAACTAGTTTACACAGTATCCTGCATCTTCCGTTGATATTAAATTCAACATATTTAGTTTCCATCTTTTATGACTACATAGGATTGCTTTATCAATCCATTATCCAGATCTCTTCAAAGGGACTGTTCAGGCCTTGCAGTCTTCCCAGTACTATTTCTTACATTCCGATCTCCATGTCCTTTCTCTTACTGAAAATCTTCTTGTGAATGCGAAGCAAGTATTTTGGTCCTTGATTTTTTTGTTTAATTTCATCTTACCTGTGGCGTCTTCTTATATAAGGCCAATTTCCTTCAGATCCTCTCTTATTTCTCTGATCCACCTGCATACTGTCTTGGTGTTTTTCGAGTCGAGTTTGTACTGTACTAGCTGTTTCAGAAGTCTTGAATCTTGCATCCTCTTCATATGTCCAAAGAATCCTAGTGTCCTCTTAGGCATGGTATCAGTATGGGTTCTAACTCTTTATACATAACTTTATTGGGCACAATCCACAATTGTCCATCTTTTTGGTACTTTCTGTTGATAATGCAAGTTCTTCCAATTCTTCAGATTTTCTGGGATCTGTCTGTCTTTGATTGCTTGTTCAGGAGGAAGAGCGTTTCTGCTACAAATGAAGCTTCTAATTTTATAACTGTTGCAATGTCTTGTTTCTGCATTTAGGGATAGACATTTTTTACAGTAGGTATACCACTTAATTTTTGTTTTAGCTAGTTTTTATTTTTTGTTTAGGTTGTTTGTTATCATTTCTCTGAGTCATGCTTGATGACTCTTCTCCACTATTTCATCACATTCTCTGTTCCACCATTGATGCTTTTTATGGGCTTTTGTTCAAGCCAATTCTTCTGCTTAAGGTTTAAGCAGAATTTAATCTTTAACCTTAATTTCTTTTACTTAATTTCACCTTAATTTGTTTAAGGTTGTCAACTAGGTCTTTAAGTTTATACATGATTATTTTTTTTGTTGCCTTTTGGTAATTTTCATTCTTAATTGGTTGGGTAGGGTCTATTTTTCTTTTGGTTTAGTTTGTTATTTAGTTGGTCCTTTGGGGAATGAATTTAATTTTGGCTACATAATAATCTGAGTCTGAGTTTACTCCTTGGAGGACTTTTATGGTGTAGACGTCTTTTTGGTTGTGTTATCTAGTTGCCATTTTCATTTAGTGTAGTTAGGGTATGTCCAAGTTTTGAATTTTTAAGATTCTCTCTTTAAATATGTGGATTTTGAGATTAGGGTGTGGTTTCTGCAGAGCTCTATGAGTCTTTGTCTGTTTTCACTTGTTCTCTTTGAGAGGGGCCATTTTTCTGATGATGTGGTATATTCTTTCTCTGCATAGATGGGCAGTGAAGTTTACAATTAATTGTTTAATGTGATTTTTGGGGATATTATTTATTGGTCTGGTCAAGTAGATTCCAGAACCTTTCTGTTTCTTAATGGTATTTTGGAAATTTGTTTTTATTATTAGTAAGTGTGGGTATTTATTATGGTGTAGATTTTATTAGATGCTTTTAGGGTAAGGGTTCAGATTCAAGGGGATTTTGACTTGAATTCTGGTACGGAATTTATTGTTTTGAGGCTGACCAAAAAGCCTGTTCCAAACTGTGGGACACCATTCATCACTCTCTTCCCAGGTATATCTTTGTGGAGCCTATGTACTTGAGATTCCATGTTGTCCTGGTCAGTGTTTCAATGTTAGTCAGTTTACAATGTGTGTAGAAATGTGATTTGGTTCAGTTTGACTTTGGTTTTTTATTGTTATTCTTCATGCGTCCGATGGTAGGATATTTAAATGTTTCCAACTGCCTATTATCTTCTAAGTGGCAGCCAACCATATCCAAATACTGCCTTCTCTGAACTCTGGTGCTGTTTGTTTCAGCCAATGGAGTATTCCTTAAAAGACGTTTCATGGTTGACTATCCTGCTGACATCTGTGGTGGGGCTAGCTCCCAAGTTAAAACTCTAGATGTGATCTAGTGAGGTGATAGTGGGGATATGAATTGATGATAGATGAAGTTTTGAGCAATTTGGTTTTGAGCTTGATCTGACTTTTGTTAAAGTCGTTATCTTGGAGAAAAGTTACAGTCCAACTCTAAATATTAAGCCAAATTCTATATATATATTAAATTAAAACATTTTTTTAATTGTTTCTCATTTTATTTTTGATTATGTTTAATACTTTGAACGTGCAAATTTTGCTCCAGTAGTGGACAACAAAAAATAAAAAAAGTAATATTTAAAAAAACAACAATAATTTAGGAATATATCAAGCTTTAAGAATATAAATGACCATCTATTAAAATACATAGGGTTACAGACTGCAAAATAAATTTAGAGATTTGCGACAAGCAATAAAAAAATGAATATACTTGAGAAAGAATACATTTATAAATGTAATCAAAATTATAAAATGATGAACCATCAGATCACATTCAAGAATGATGATTTAATTAACAACATAACAAAAATACACCTGACAGCTGGCAATAATGACAATAGAACAAAGGAAATATATTTTAAAAATTAAATTATTTAACTGGACAATAGAATTACATGTTCATTTAAAACATCATTTAAAATTTCACTTTGGGGAAAAATTGACAAATTATTAAAAACATATGTTTTAATTTAATAAATGTAGAATTTAATACCTTCTGACGAAGCTGGATATGACAAAAACTGGTTACTGGAAATTAATATTAAATTTTAATTTATCTAATTACTGTGTTTTGGTGGTTTATATTACAAGCAATTTTTTTTTTCTAAAGTGATTCACCACATAAATTCAATTTTTTTTAAATTCATGGAGCAATTATCATTATTTTGTGTATAAATATATACCGGTATTGAAAATTTGTACCTGCAAAAACTTTCAGGTTTTTCAAATAGAGTAGTATAATCAGATCTTTAAAAACCCATTATAATTTTAAATAATTCTTCAGAAAATATTGTGAAAGTTGCAAGTGTAATTAACACATTCCTACTCATTATTAATAATGTATAAACAGTTACACATAATTATATGCACAAGCTACTCAATTATTTATAACTCAGTACGGAGATAAATGTATGGAGGAAAATACAAATATATTTGTACATAAAATTACATATCAAAATAAATTTTAATGATTTAAAACAATAAAATTTAAAGAACCAACCTGAACTAAGTATCCATTTAATAATTGAAGCCATTATATTTTTTAATACATTCTCACGAGAATGTACCAATGCATTCAGTCTGTTGATACTTTCAATTCCACCAGAAGCAACCTTGCTTTGTTCTAATGTAAAACAATTCCGAAGATCGACAAACAGTAATAATATTGCTCCAGATGATAAATTAGCCATCTCCGCTATAATATTGTTTGCTAATACCTAAATAAATAAATTTAAATATTTTACAATTAAATAATTACTTTCACATAAGTTTAGGCGACTACAAATATGAGAAATAATTTTTACTAAAAAAAAAAATTCAAAAAAAGTGTTATGAAAGGTATTTAGGGATAGCGAGTAAAATTTTTTAATTATAACAGTTTTAGGACATTTACATACTTAGCAACTTGAGCAATACAACACATAACTAAAATATGTGAATGTATATGTACAAATGTACCATGAAATACAGTGTGAAAAGAGGATCCCCCATCACTCTAATAGTTTACAATGAATGCTTATTTTTGTTAAAATGCACATATTGGTTGAGATGGGTAAAATAATATGAAAGATGTTTGTACGAATGGAGCCAAAGCGGGGAAGATTGTTTACCATTTACACATTTGAGTATCACCAGTTGTGTTGGAGCATTGGCTTTTGGGCAAGGTTGGTATTGATGTTTGTTAAAATGCAGTTAACTATTGAAGAATGTGTATTCCTGATGAAAAATTAATTAAAGGCGAAATCTCATGTTGTGTTTGTGAAATTTCAGGGAGAAATTTGAAAAGGAAACACCAATGAAAAGTGTTACTCAGAAGTTAGTTAAAAAATTAAGTGAAACAGGTTTGGTGTTCACAGAAATGTGCCCAACACATATCAGTTTCAACGATATAGGTAGTACAGTGTAACCATCATACATTTTGATGAAAGATAAAACTGTTCTAATAATAAAAATAATGTTACAAATAAAGTAAAATAATGTTTTGGAAGTGAACAGTTTAATAATATCTATAGGCATACGACTCACATTGTTATCAGAGAATTTTATTATAGACTATGATATCATGTATTTTTCCCCATGAGAAAGCCATACGTATGTGTATACATAGACATTTTAAGCAATATATGCACGGTTTTTTCAAGGTTAGAAGTTTGATGACATACATGGTGGGGATAGGTTAAACTGAAGGAATTTTCTTTGGTGTTGTCGTTCAGCCATAGAGCTGTTAAGTTGGGTTGTGAGGGAAGTGATGTATTTGAATGCAATGTGTTTGCATAATTGAGGTGACGATGTGTTTTTTGGACTTCTCAGTGACAGATGGCGTCAAAATTAATCAAAACAAAATATGTAAGTATTTAGTGTGCAAAGGATTTTAAGGTAGGAGTTGTTATATTTTACTTATGTTATGCATCCAGACGGACCGAGATATACCAGTAAACAAATGGCCAGATTGTAATAGATGAATTGATGAATATTGAGAGATCTTTCCTGATTGAGAACTTTGTGTAACTTGTAACATAAATATTTTTCTTTTTAATGGGACAATATTATAAAAAAATAAATAATTTATTTGTAATATGATTTTTGTAAATGTTTGTAATTTAATTTCTTACTGGCCAGTAAAGTCATGAGTAGTATGAAACTGTCACTTCCGAGACTTTTAGTAGTATAAGTTTTTCTTGTAGATGAATTATTTGTTTTTATATATATATATATATATATATATATTTTTTTTGTTTGAAAATATAAAATATACACATATATCAAATTGACAGCGTATTTTTTAATTTATAGTAATTTGTGCAATTCAGGCATAGTCAACTGAGTACATCATTTTGCAGTTTCCATATATTTTCTTGTATTTTGTACTTTATTTAAACAAGCTCAAAGCTTGCAACAGGATATTGAAGCAGCAGACAAGATCTCATAAACTATGAAAAGACTAAGCCTGGAAAAGAACATTTCCCATGATTAGGTCCAAATTGCAGTGAGGAAAGTACCAATTATAGTAGAAGTTCAATTGTTCCAAACTTCATAAGAAGCAATAGCATTTTACATTACCTGTTTTTTACAGATGAAGTGTGGTTTCACCTTGTTGAGAATGTTAATAGTCAGAACTACTGTATCTGGAGTACTGAAAACCCATACTTTTTTTTTTAATTTCTCCCACGCCCACAAAAAATAGATACTGTTTCAAAGAAAAAAATAACAGGACCCTTGTTTTTTTTTAAAAAACTGTGAATGCTGCCATCTACCAAGAAATTATCCAACATAAACTTACCTGTGAGAGGATGAGCATGACTGCTGGTTCCAGAACACCACCACTTGTCATACAGTTTATCTCTATGGAGATGCTACAGGTTATTTTTCAGTGGAAGAATCATTTCTAAAGGATTGTGGCCAAGATTCCCTTATCAGACTAGTCCAAACTTCTTTCTGTGGGGTTTACTTAAAAGAAATTGGTTATAGGAGCAATCGACACATCCTGTAGGAACTGAAGATAAACATTACCAATGGAAATAAAGATAAATAGGAAATACAGGGTAAAACTAACAAGAGTTGACAGGTACATGGTCAAACATGTTGACAAGTACATAGAAATGGAGGACAACACTTTCTGTAAATTATTATGTAAGTTTGCCAATCAACTGTTATTTGTATATTAAACTAACATTAATTAAGTGTCGGGAGCCTCATTTTAAGTTGAACCCTCTGTACATTCAATTTAAAAAAAACAAATGTTAATATGAGTTTGTACCATTTAAAATTATATTTAACAATTAAATCACCAATGAAGTTTCTATATAAAAATACAAAACTTGCTATGGTTTAATCCCATCCCAATAATAGCTTAATAAAACATGTTTTCTGGGAATTAGAAGGGATTTTTATGGTTGAATTCTCTTTGAGGCCAATTTACCAAAGAATGCTAGAAGAACATGTAAATGAACAATTATTCATCCACCCACCAAATCATCCTGGATAATATTCAGATATTTTAATACTCAATATTTTATCAAATCAGAATTTACCTAGCAATTAAAATTACATATGGTCTGTCTTATATAATTTGCATTTTTTCTCTAAATTAAATTATAAATAACATAATTATTAAATAAACATCTATAAAGAATATTACTTTTAAAATAAACTCATACTTTATTAAGTAATTCATGAAGAATTTCTAGAAGAAGACAAAATCGTGTTTCAAACTGAAGAGAATCTGATAGCGCTACAGCAAACATTACTTCAGTCACTTGTCGCCAAGCATCCAAAAAGTAGGTCGTTGATGCCGCCATATTCCTTTGTTGATTCTGCTTTAATGCGTACTTCAAAATAAGCTGCAAAATAAAATAAAAACTACTGTTTGTTGCTGAAAATTACTTATCTTGACTACAGAATACAATTTGATACAATTTTCAAAATGTCTTTCCATCCAAGGTTAGTTAGTATCACATCTAAACAATATTAGGATGAATATTAAAAATTGAACTTATTTTTAACATTCAATAATATTAATTATGTATAAACTGTTAATAGAATTGAAAAAAATTATGTAGTTTACTAAACTGTAAAAACTGTAATAAAAGAACTGAAACAAAGAAGGAAAACTTGATAATATATTCAGAGATTACATTAATTTTAAATGATGTTATTGCCAATTTTAAGGAAAACTAAACAATAATCAACTGCTTAAAAAGGTGATTTTATAACCAACAGATACCAGAAACTTCAAAACATCGCAAACAAAATTGGCCTCAAAATATCATTAAAAAAACCAGGAATTATGCCCCCAAAAACCAACACAATTAGAAGAAGTAAACATAAACAGTAACAAAAGCAAAATAGTAACCCAATTTAAAGAAATAGTAACAAACAATCAAAACAAAAAAAAACTTCATCCAAATAAGAAACAAGTTAGCTAAAGCTCAAAAATTAACCAGGTAAACTTACAATAAAAATGCCCATCAATTAACACTAAAATAAGACACTACCACAGCTATAAAACCAGAAGCCACTTATGCAACAAAAACACTCTTTCACTCTGTAAAAAAAATGTATAAATGAATAAGCAAAAACAGACTCCAGAAAATCAAAAGAAAAATTAGAAGAACATGCATCAATAAAAAGTATCAGAAAGACAGTCAGTGGTAGATTGTGCTCAACAGTCATGTACAAAAAATTAGAACCCAACACTGATACCATGCATAACAGGAGACTAGGATTCTGTGGACATATCATGATGTAAGATAAGACTTCTAAATACAATACAAACTCAGCTCAAAATTCACCAAGACAAGAAGCAGATGGATTGGAGAAATAAGAAAGGATCTGAAGGAAATTGGCCTTACACCAAAACACTCCATAGATAAGATAAAATTAAACAAGAAAATCAAGAACAATAACACTCACAAGAAAAAACTCTCAACACAAACATTTTCAATGAGAGAAGGGCACAAAGATTGGAATGAATGGAAAAGTACTGGGAGGACCGCAAGGTCCAAACAGCCATATCAAAGAGACTTGGATAATGGACTGACTAAAGTGATCCTATGCAGTCATAAAAATAATAATATATATTTTTAATATAATTAATTAAAATATATTTTTAATATATTTATTATTAAAAATAATAATATATATATATATTTTTAATATATATATATATATAAATACATATATACATATACACATGATTAATTCACTTCTAAGCTTGAAGCTTTTGGATAAGAATATGAAATACAAATTTTTTTTTAGTAAGAAAAATACCATGCCTGGTAAAGATTTGAATGCAGAACCTTCCAAATGAAAGGCTGAGATGCTACCACTCTATGATGAATGTTGGGAGAGTTCAAATAACTGATCAAAATTAAGTAATAGTAAATATAATAATCACAGGTATATAAATATAGTTACCTGAATTTCTTGCATAATGAGCTGCCTCTGATTAGCAGTAGAACTTCCTTGTATAGCAGCTAATTCTTCCATTAATATTTTATGAAGCATTTTAATATCAATTAACCTTAATCCAGAACCAACTGAAGTCTCACACTGTCTAATAACCTACAAAATACACTCATATTAGTACATGTATAATACAAAATAGAAGAAGTAACGGTTAAAATTTAATTTCACCAACAGTAGTGATAAAGTTGATGATTATTTTTTTCACATTTATTTTACTTTACTTATCAGTTTCATTGATTAATTATTTCAGAGAAGTGTGAAAAATCTTTCTTACTTACAAGACCTTTTAAAATAACTTACAAAGTAATGGCTTAGTCTGTGTTAAGTTTGATTTTCTGTTTTATTATTTGTTTATTTTTTATTGTTATTGCCTCTCCCTGTTAAAAGCATTTCGTTGATTTCCCGATGTAGTGTTATGAAATGGTACACACCCATATTTCGCAACTAGGGCAGCTAGTTGTGTCACTCTCTTTACTTTCCCACCACTTGCCTTTATTCTGTTCACACACTTGCAGGTGCGTGCGCGTGTTAATGCGAGCCCTCCTTTTTTTTTGTTCTCTCGTCCTTTTATTCAGTTCGCAGTCAACATCGTAGTGAATAGGACGTTCTTCGGCTTCTGGGTTCACCAGTTTTTTGTGGTCCTTCGCACTCTAATAACTTTAATAATTCTCTTAAGTCGGCATTCAACATCGTAGTGAACAAGACTCGCTTCTGCCACTCATGGATCTATCAGTTTTCTTTGTTCACACTCCTTTAGTTTCCACAATCCTTAGTAACTTCAAATGGTGTTAATGTTCATATTAAATTTAATAAAGTGTAGTATTTGCTGTTTTTTTAAGTCTTGATCTATGATATTATATATTCAATGGTGTTAGTTCTTCAACTTAATTGTCTTCTATGTCGTTCTGGACCAGCCAGGCTCTGCTACAGTGATACTAACTTAGTGCCACGTGTTTTTGTTTTTCATTTAACGATAACTGTTATAATTTAAACACAATTGGGTATGAAGTGTTCAACAACGAAGAGGTTTAATCCCAAATGAAAAATATTTACAAGTTTGTTAAATTAAAGTATGATATATCTATGGTTTTTCATGATCAAAATGTAACCACTGCATTTTTGCATATTCTATTGACAGATGGAACAAAAGTTTTTTTGTATATTAAGACTAACGAAGTCTTTGTTGTTCATTTTTATGACTACAAACTTTCTGTTACTTTTATCAATAAATTTAGCTCAATATTCTGGCATACAACATTAATAATTTTTTGACATTTCATATTTCTTATATATTATCAAGAGTTAATAAAATGTTAAACTAAATATATAAATAAATATAATAATAATTTATACCTTTTTTTTTTCTTTAAAATACTTTTATTAAATTACTGTTTTTTCAAAATTTATAAGTAATTATTGTTCAAGTCTCTTTTTTTTTAATCTAAATTTAATTTCATTATACAGTTTTTCTTACGAGTATTTTTTTATTATTTTTTTTTTTAAATTACCTAATTATCCTCGCACGGCTAGTAGTTAGCTATTGCGCTAACAGTCCGGAAGTATGTATAAAGCTAGTGTACATTACCTACCATAAAGTGATAATGTAAGACTATAAGAAATCTTTATAATATAAATTTTAAAAGCTGTGAGAAATTTAGTACACCACATAAGATAGTACATATTTACAAAAAAATGATGGAATGATGAAATTAGTTAACAAGTTTGAGTGAGGGGAGTTTATTTATGTTAAGCATTAATAAAATTAGATTGGATCCAAATAAATAATGCTACAATAGATTGTATCAACTTGAGATCATAGATATATATTTGGAAACAGAGGAACAAATTTTTAATTCAAGCAGAGGGAAAACTATATAATTCAAGCAAATCATTTTGGTATGAATATCATTATTTTATGTTAAAATACTGCACAGACCTGTTGTATTTGTTGTCCATCAAAAAACTCCCAAGTAGGCTGCGGCACAGGTTCAACAAAAAACTCAAATTCACGTAAGAGTCGAAGAATAAGTTGCTGGTTTAATGGATTTATAGAAGCTGTAACAAAATTCAATTACATAAGTAATTTTTCAAAGTAATTTTTTTTTAATTTATACATAAAGTTTTGAAAATCATAATTCATTAAAGTAAATTTTACATATGCATAAAAGTGGAATTAAAGCAGTTATATGGAAATAATTTCTGATAAAACAATCCAAACCTGGATGGTTTTCTTATAATAATAAGAAGGCCTGATTTGTCACAAGATAAAAACCAAAAGTTCCAATTTTAACAAGAATTGAAAGCTTTACCGATCAATATTAATCCATACCACCTTCCAACTGTCTGCTTAAATTAAAAGTATCCAAAATACTTCATAGATTTTAATATTATACAAAATAATTTATTTTTCTAAGGAAGTTTTCATAATAGCACCATAATCTAGACCTGGAAGTTAAATTTTAAAAATGTTTGCATCAAGTCTGATTTAGCAAAAAAAAAAAAATTAAATAAATAAAATAATGATTTCACTTTAGTGGGTATGGAAGAAGAGCAATAAAATAAATAAGAAAGAACAACTATTATTCATTGCACAGCACTTCCATGTTAAGATCATATACAGATATTAACACTTTATTTACATGTACAGATAAAACTCAAATAACAACAAAAAATATAATTTGTAGTAACACAATAATACACAATGAGCCTGAATTCTTCCCAACAATTCAATACAGTAATTTACACTACCCATAAATTTTTTTTAATCTACAGTTCAAAACATTCTCTCTTGGGAACTTATCCCAAAGTCATTCTTGGTTGTGAAAAGAAGATGTAGGTTGTGAAGTAAAAATAAATGTCAATTGTAAAAAAAAATTTATCAGTTGCCTAGATAACAAAATGTTAACATTAAGACAAAGTTTTGACGCCTCTAATGAAGATAAGAAACTGCCTTTTTTTACAACTTGATGTTTCTGGAATTTCATAATGTTTCAATAAGAATTGTACTGGAAATTGAATAGTGTTAAGGCAAAAAATCTACAGTTAAAATCCATGGGATTTTAATCCATGCTTATTCTGGATGGATTTGATAAAACCAATGGGAGTCAGAATAACCTACGGTGAGAACAAATCAATCGATGACACTCCAAAAACATTTTCTGTGCAGAGTTGAAAAGAATATCCAGAATTCTAGAGTTAGCAATGTATGACAACAAAGAGTGTCATAGCATAATTTTTATATCACTACAATACTACTGCTTACCATTAACATTACTAGTGAAAGTAGAAGTAAGTTGTGAAGCCAGAACAGGAGCAGTTGTAGGAAGTTCAGATTCGACACCCATTTCATTATCTGCACCAACTGACACCAATAAATTTACTAAACTAGTAAACTGTGATAAGTGTTGATGTGCTGCAGTTACCTTTAGTTCAATAGCAACAGTCTTCAATAACCAACTCATTTGGTTAAGTTCGGATCCTTGAAAAAAAAAAAAAATTATAATGAAATTGAAAGCTGCTAAATAATTTTTTCAAGAATAATAAATTACAAGTAGATTAATTAAAATAATTATAACTATTAAAATAACAAATCAAAGAAAATTACCTTTATTTTCAGATTTAAATGGAAGAGCAACTAAATGTTTTTGAAGAAATTCTCCTGAACGCAGAAAACGTAGAGTAGGTTCTGAAGTACGAACATTAGCAGTGAGAGAGAATATTAATCTATAACACAGTTCCACAAGTCTAGGGTGTGGAGGCTGACATGTTGGATTACTTCTTGCTTGTAGAGATGAACTCAAAAGTGATAAAATTGAGTGGAGGCATGTACGAGGAAAACCAAGCACACCTGAAATAAAATATATGAATATTATTTAAGCGATTAAATCTTATTTTTAAGGATTTTAGCAGGTATAATTCAAGGAACCAAAATTGAAGTATATAAAATTTTGAAACTAAATTCTCTGTACGGGTGGGAAAATGATTATGTATAAATTATATTGTTAAGATCCATAGGAATGGAAATAAATTTGTTTGATCATTGTAACTCCTAAACCTCTTTTGTTAGAAGGCTGAGAAATGCTCAAATTCACAAAAAAAAAAAAAAATTAATCAAGAGCAATTTATATCGGAAACTGCTTGTGCTACATCATCTCAAGAATATGTTCTTGACTAAGAATTGTATACTTTTCATTTAACAACTGTAAACTACATTATTATAAGCTATATTTTTTATAGATTCAAAAAAATAACAAACTTTAAAATAAGCTATCAAATTTTAATGAATTTGCATTGACAAACTACACAGGTTCAAAGTTAAGTGTAATCTTTCATGGTTCATAATCCAATAGAAATAATTTACTTTTTATACAATCACTATAATAATCACACTACTAGCCACATACCAGAAAGGTTAATTACAATATCAAACATATGTCACATTGTGTTCTAAAAAAATAATGAAAAATAATTATTTTTTCCTCTGCAAGACAAATTAGATATCTTTAACTGACCTCATAAAATAGTTGAAGACAGGTCTCTAAATTAAACCCATTGACTAAAAGTAAATCACCAAGTAAGCGCAAATTTAGTTACAATTTTAGTTGGATTTGAACCTAGGCCATGCATTATCACATAATTTCTATTAACCACAACTAATATAACAGTGAGGCCCTCTGATAGCCATGCTGTAAATTAGACTCACATACATGGGGAATGATTCAAACCAACCAAACAGTAGTGCAATCAGGTCACGCTTCACTATGTAAAACTCTTGAATACTCATAAGTAGAACAAGATTAATATGTTTTTTTTTTGTTTTTTTTTTTTTTTTTTTTAATATAAATTTTTACTAATATAAATTTTGGCCATATAGAAGTTGTGCAGACCAGATTCTTACATTAAAATTAATAATTTAAAAAAATTTAAATAAACAACAAACAATTTTTTAATTTTCATTGACTTCAAAAAGGCATATGATTTTATTCATAGACCAACTTTGCTAGAGATCCTATGAAATTATGGGTTTCACTCAAAACTGGTGAAAATGATACAATTAACAAATTCATAGTCCAAGGTTAAATTTAGAGGAGAGATATCTGAACCCTTCCTGATAAAGACCAGACTAAGACAAGGTGATGGACTTTCCCCACTGTTATTCAATGTTGCACTGGTAAATAATTCAATAAAAACTAATACATTAGGATTTGCAGATGATTTGGCACTAAATATGGAAGAGGTTAAAAAACAAATCACCAGCCTAGAAAAAATTTCCCAAAGGATTGGCCTGAAAATTTCTTATGAAAAGACAAATAATGGCCATGGATTCCGTATGTGTAAGCAAATTCAAAGTTAACGATAAAGTAATAAAAATAATTGAAAAATTTAAATAAAATACTTAAGTGAAATCAATCATTTCACATTGAAGGAAAAACAAACAGCAAAACAGAATAACTGAAATCAAAAGAGGACAAAGTCTAACTTGGCAAACATTCAATAAAAAATATCTCTCAATAAAATCCAAAATTCACCATTATAACACAGTACAGTCTCACCATTATAAAGCGTTTTCGCACTTTATGCTCGTGTGACTACCTTCAGATAAAGAATGAGAGTAAAACAGACCAATACCTAAAAACAGAAAGGCGAATTATCAGAATTTGTTTAAATATAAGTTATCAAAAGGATGGAATCTAGCAAATAACCAAAAATGTAAAATGGTCTACAAAGTCATCCTGATTCTCAGTACAATGAAAAACAAAGGTTTTCCCATTTTTTCCATGTATTAAGAACGCTGAGAACCGAATTCTAAAACAACTGGTCACAAGGAATATTAACAAAAAAAACCCTGTGGAAAATAAATTGGAGTAATCCAAAGAGATCTTCAAGAAATTGGCTTGAAGGGCTGAGGACACCTGTAATAAAATGAAAATTAACTACACCCTTCAAAGCAATAGGTTCAACGTTAAAAAATTGGAAAGAAATAACAAAGTGGAAGTCATAGATGAGATCAGGAAGCAACGATCCGATAGATTGAATTAATTCTGAAGAATCAAAAGGCAGACTAATACAGAAATTCAAGAGGAACTGAAATAAGGAGGACTAAAATGGTTCAATGAGGTCTCAAAAGTATAAAAAAAAGAAAGAAAGGAAAAAGAAACATGAATGTAAAGCAGTATATGTAAAAAATTCAATTAACTTTATTTCCTGAAGATTTTAAACATCTAAGTGTTATCATTCATGTAAGTATCCTTAAATAATATCTTTATTAGTCTATTAAACTTACTATAGAGTTTTTTTTTTAATCTAACTGTACTATAAAATTTTTATCAATAGAAAATAAAATTGAATAACTTTAGAATTTCTATACATACCTAATATTACATATTTTATGTTTGTCATTTAATTATTCCTTATTTAACCACAAAATGCTACAAGAAGAACATTGCAGCAGAATATTTACAAATGTTTATCTGTCCGAGTAAAAAGCTGTCACAATTACCAGACAATTAAGGTTTCACTACATATTCAAGACAAAATATTTTCCTACATAAAGGTAACATACAAAAAGTCTGTGCAAAACTTATGACAAATAAATAATTATTTACACAAAACTGAAGTTAACAGAAAGTTTACTAATATTTTATTTTTCTTATACAGAATTTAAAATCAAAATAATTTTTAATAAAATAATAGAAGGTCAAGACATAATTCATTCCTAATAGATGACAAAATATTACCTGGTTGTTGAAAAATAGTATGTTTCACATCTTTATTTAATTCAAAACCAAATAAATAATGTGCTAGGTTAGGCTGTGCATGATTTAAACATTGCAGAAGCAATTTGCAAATTGATTCTTTTGTACGACCAACTACACCAACATCTTCCTCTTCAGTTTCACTCTAAAAAAAAGGAAATAATTTTATTACAATAAAAAAAAAATCAAGTACAATAAAATCAAAGAAAAATTATAAAGAAACTGAACCTATCGCTCTTTAAAATAGAACACGATTTTCTAATATATCAGACCACATAACATAAAGTATTCTAATTTAGATCAACTAACTCATTAATTGCCATTAATAAGTAACATGTACATTATTTATCACTTACTCCAATAACTTCATCAGGATCAGCTTCAAGGCACTCAACGAAACCATGTCTAATACGAGTCTTCAGTTGTGGTGTTGATGTAAATACTGATACTATATGAGACTGTGGCGTAGGATATGCTGTTACTGCAAGCAATATACGAACTGATAATAAAGCATGATTCGGTAGCCAGTTATTATATGTAACATACCTGTAACAAATTTACACATTTTTAAAATTTTTAATATCAGATAAAATAATAAAACTTTGTACTTAATCTACCAGAAGAGATTTTCAAAAGAATCTACTTATTTTCTTAACACATTCACTGATTATTTCATCATCAATACTAAAAGAAAATCATGTGTGGTAAAAGAAAAAATATTTGTGAATGTTTAGCGAGTCTCAGGAATACTAGACTGTCGCACTTTTTACATAAAACCATCAATATTCTTCATATAAATTCTACAAGGCTACTTAATACAATACCCTACTTATTTTATATTTTATCTAAGCGTAGTCATTAGTAAAAGATATATCAAAGTATGGCAGTTTAATTAAGTTATTGTGAGTCATTCAATAATTAAACAGACAAAAATGGTTTATTAAATAAACACAATTTTTTTGTCTACTTTTCCATGTAATTCCAAACTTCTCTGCACTTGTCCCATCTTTTTATGAGTCTTCTTATCACCTAAGCAAAGAATTCTTGATCTTGATCTCGAAGCCAGTTTTGTACTTTTTTCTTTACCTCTTCATTGTCGTTAAACTTGATGCCATGCTTTCGTCTGACCAAACAGACAGAATTTGAGCATTGTCTTGAAGAAAAAGCACATCCAAACATTTCAAATAGAAAATACCATCCAGACATTTCCTTTTCAACATGACCTTGACATTGTTCTCAATCATGGCTGTTGATAGAGTTGCTCCTCCAAATAATCACAGAAAATCAGACCATAGACACTCCAAAAAATTATTAACATGACCTTACCAGCTGATGGTTGCTTTTTGAATTTCTTACAGACAGTCGATTCAGGGTGTTTCCACTGCATGCTTTGACGCTTGGATTCCGGCTCAAAATGGTGTATCCAAGTTTCATCATAGGTTAAAATCCTGTCTATAAATGTGTCACCTTCGTTATTAAAACGATTTTTGAGTTCAGTGCATATCTGAAATCTCTTGGCTTTGTGATGAACAGTAAGCTCTTTGGGAACCAATCTTGCACAAGTCTTATGGTAGTTCAGTTTGTTTTGAATGACGGAAAGAGTTACAGCAACACTTACCCGACATTTTTCAGTAATTTGTTTAACTGTAAGTCATCAGTCTTATTGGATAAGTGAACAAGACTAATGCAGAGATTGACACTGTTACTGAATGCCCAGAGCAGTGCTCGTTGGTCATGCTTTTGTGGCCACTTTTATAAACTTTTCCACCCACACGTAAAAACTTGCATGTTTCACACAACAACTGCCATATTGTCTGTTCATCTGAGAGAATATTTCTGATAATGTAAACTTTCCGGAAGTAAAAAACAGATCACAGAATACTGTTCTTCAAAAGTACTTTCTTCGAATTGACACGCCACCATTACTTTAGAGGTTATTTAGAGGCATAATTTCAGACTGCCCTGCAGGACAAGAGGCCAAATTTGGAAATTAGGAACATAAAGGACACTAACAAAAGTCTGGTAGTTGTAGCGGATATGACAAGGAGACAGTCATTTAAGAATCTGTCATAAGTAAAAGGTTGGGGGTCAAGAAGAACCAGTAATATAAAAGAAGGCCTAAAGTCATTGTCTATGTTACAGATTGTTCTGGCTGTTCAAGGAGATTGTGTTTCTCTCTTATGGGAGCAAAACAAACTTGGATGAAGCGATATTCAAGTATGAGTGCAGATTTTTGTTCAAAACTGGTAGGTGTGATACCCAACAGTATCACAGTGTATTTGAAGTAAGCTCTAAGACTGTTTAACAAGTTTATCACTGAGGGTAGGTTGTTTGTTCATTTCTCTTCTTGTAAATTCAAGGAACAGACTGATGTTCACAGATGTTTAAAATGTTGTAGATTTGTCATAAGGCAAAATTCTGTCAATAAGCTTCAGATTGTGGTGATGAGAGTCATAACCGTAAAGAGAATTGTAAAAATCTGAAGCTCCTAATTGGGTAAATTGCAGAAGTTTGCAAAAGGATTGCGACAATTGAACGATAGTAAGGATTGTAGTTATTATCTGAGAGCTTTTGAGATGTATTTTAATTCATTGCATATTTAAGTTTAGACAGCTGATAGAAGTGAATTAGTTGAAGGCTTGTTGTGCATATGGATTAGAGGTCTAATATTTCCAGTGCGTTACCAGCATATGCTGGAATGGTAAGTGGAAGGAGATTGTTTGATGGAACAAATATTGATATTACTAGTAGAGATGATGTTTGGTCTGCTATTGATAACTGTTCTAGTGATCATCGATTAATTATCTTGAGTTGGTGAGTAGCGAAATGTTTACAGATGCCATGTCCCAGTTCAGCAGGGGTGTTTCCTGTACAGGAAAGTGGTCAGACCTAAATTTGTTATATCTCTCTGCTAGAATCTATGTCACAGACTGAAGTCTGGATGATATGCAACTAAAAGAATGGGCTTTCATTATGCCACTGAGAATTCAATTCCCTGTAGATTGGATCATGAGAGAATTGTCCCATAGTGGAATAGAGAGTTGTCTTTGTTGAAACAGTTAATGAACTTTCTTAGGAGAGCTGGTCAGCAGAAGGGTGATCCTGAACAGTGAATAATTTTGGTAGACCATTGAAGACAGAGGACTGAATATTTTCATTTGATCAGGATATTAAAAAGGGATTTTTGGTTAGAGAGCAAGGAAATAAGTACCCTTGGGGTGTTGTGTAGAGAAATCAAGGGCATAAGTGTAAGAAAAATGTTCTTTGTCGGCTCTCTCAATCCAGCAGTGTTGTTTGTAATAAAGTTGAGATTTTAATAATTCTACTGAATGCTGGATGATGTGACTAATGAAACTCTATCATTTGCGAGTCCAAGAGGAAGTTGCTGCCTTTCACTCTGTTTTATCTGTGAAAATTATTAGGACAGAGGTACATCTAGTAATTTGTAATCCTGATAGGAATAAGCCTCCAGTTTCAATGGAATCAGAGTTCCTTGTCTGTTGTCGGAAATTGTGTTGGTACTTGACTAGAATTTTTAATAGAATACTCTTTGCTGTCTATTTCCCTGTTTGTTGGAAAAATATGTTCTTAAATTACAAAATGGGTGATAAGGATATCACCATGAGCTTCTGTTACAGGCCTTTAACACTTCTGCAGGGGCATGGAAGATGCTATTTAAGGTTATGAGCTTGTTTCTTCTACTTAGTCTGAGTATGCCTTAGATATCTTTTGGATTTAAGAACCTATGGTGACCCTCTGCCCCATTTCAGCCAGGAAGCGTGACTGTACATAAATGAGCTAAATGAATCATATAGTTATTTCAGCAACTGAGATATTACTCTTTGAAACAGCATCTCAGAAATAAGAACGACACTACCTAAAGATTGTCCAGAAGGCAGTGTTTTAGGTCCACTGCTCTGAGTTAATGAATCTGATTTTTTGATGCAGTTAAGGTTATCCAGTGAATGCTGTATCATCGCTTATATAGATGCTGGGCTTTTGCTGGTTAAAGATTGAGAAATGAGATCAAATTCAGCGAGTCCATGCTTGCAAGATATTCCAGGTGTGGCGTTTGCAACTTAAGATAGTGTTTAGTCCAGAGAAAACAACAATGATGTTGCTCAAGAGTAGATCGGCTGTAATATGACCTCCTTGTGAATCAATCGTAGGTCAATGAATTAGATATATCGTGCTGTAGAAATATCTAGATGCTATCCTTGAAGAGAAACTTCAATTCAAGGAGCACTTTCTATATGCTGAAAAAAAGGCTTGTTCTGCTTTCTGAAGAGTAGTTCACTCCAATTGGAGGCCTAATTTCAAAACCATGCATGTTCTATGTAAGAGTATATGCGAAGCTATAAAGCTTTATGCTGAACCTGTCAAGACTCATCGAATGAGGTACAAATGTTATAGAAACATTATGTTGACAGCCCAGCATCTCCTATTGTTATCTGTGACTGATGTCTGTAGGACTGTGTCTTGAGAGGTGGTCCTTGTTAGTTCAATTGCCTTAATGGGTATTAAGCCCATTGAATCCTTGCAACTGAGCACCAATTACATTATGATGCTAAGAAGGTAGACCAACTTATCTCTGAGCGCATAAAAGAAATAGACAACCAAGGTGGACTGAATCATCCGATGGCAGTTACATGCATGGTATTTTTACTGATGTAAGAAGTATGCAAGTAGTTTGGTGGGTTTCCCCCAATTGACACATTACATAATTTCTTTCTGGACATGGTGCTTTTTAAGATAGGTTGGCCAGATTTGGTTTGATAAATTCAGGCTTGTGGCTGGAGTGTAGGTGGCCATTGATAACATGTATCATATCATGTCCTACATGTCTATCCCAGGTACAAAGCTGAACATACTTAAAATAGCTGGAGAGCATGTAAGATCTAATTCTGGTTTTGGTCTGAAAGTTAATTGGAAAACCAAAAGGGAATGGAACATAGTATCTGACTTCCTTGGATTCTTAGCAGAAGATGGCTACAGGAAACCAATGCTGTTACAGGTTTATAAGCAGAATAGCAACCAAGAGGGCTAGGGGCCTGCCTGAGGCATTTTTACATTAAGTCCTAGTTAGATGAGACTTTCAGTGTTGAGATGAGAATGTATGCATAGAGAACTCTGTGATGGAGCTGCAATGTGGGAAGATGTAGGTGCTGACCTTGCTCCCAAAAGTGGACCAGAACAGAGAGATAGGGGATGTTTTCATTAGAGGCTTATTAAATTTGTGAATTTGTTTCTTGATTTTCAAATAAATCAAAGAGTACTGAAGAGATTGAATTGTAGGACAAAACTCGTGATCAACACTTGTTTTGTTGGTATGAGGGTAGTACTTTTGGTATTTAAAGACTCAATCAAGTAATGATCTGAGAGCAAAGTCAAATTGATAATTGAGGGTTGTAAGTTATAATAAGTGATTGTAGTTGAAAGAGGCCATACGAAGGTGACAGTAAGTTGTGTAAATACACTTATGGAAATGTCTGCCAAGACATCTGCATTGATAGCATCCTGACAAGAGGCTGAACTGATGGTGTGTTTGTTATCAAGTTTAAAGGGTCTAAAAGACACCCTCCGATAAATACCATCAGGGCTGGAACAGAGAGGGTGGTGTGAAGATCAGATTGTCACAAGGCAAGAATTTTCTCCTATGGGAGTCAGGATACATACAAATTTTAACTACTTTCTTCTTCAAAAATAAAGTTGAGAACATCTGTTAGCAAAACTTAGTTAATAACTGTCAAAACATTACATCACTTACAAAACCATAACAATCAATTTTTGAAAATGTGCAATGATGATATAAAAAAGTTATTTATTTATTACTAGCAGTAAATTCTACAACCAGCAAGGATTTACTACAACAATACACAATAAATCTCAAATCATCTAAGAATCTGGATTAGTCACAGCTTTCCCTTTCCTTATTTGTTATTAAATTTTTAATTACTATGAGAATTAATTTGAAAATCACTTTGGAATCTTTAATAGCAAAAGCACACTGGGCTTAAAACATTTTTAAATGTTTATGGTAGTCAAAATGTTTATAGTTCAATTCTGCACTCTAATGTACAACCATGAGTTCAATATTTTTAAAATTGTTATTTCTACTGTTAATATGCCTGTGGCAACACTTTTTAAAAACACTAAATTATTAATTATAATTCTAAGTAAATGTCCAACAAAGTGCAAAATATATCGGTAAAACAGCTTACTCTAGGGTAAACTATTCGGGTTCATCTAAATACTATTACCATATTAAGGAAAAATTAACATACTTGGCAATATTAAGTAGATGATCAGGTTTTCCAGTACGAGGATTAACACCAAGTAATAATTTATTAAGCGGTGTCAATAGTAAGGAACATCCAACATTGTTTAAAGTCGTTAAGAATTTTTGTTGCAATCCAAGAGCTGTGTCAAGTAATTGTAAACTGCTGGCAGTAGAAGCTTGAAGCATTGCTTTGCCAGGAAATAGAGAGTACGTATCCAATAAATGGCATCCTTCATTAATTACATACAGCACCTATAAAATAATGCAAAATTCTTATTTCAATCTCATTTTTATTTCAAGTTAAAATAAATTTATTATAAAAACCTATCTTTTGCCCTTTTAGTCTATAGTTGTACTTCTACTTTAATAATTTCTAGTTCATTTCCTTTTGATAAAGTTTCACAGTATGGATCTCGCTTACCTGAAAATCTCACAAAATAAAGAGTAGGTGATTAAACAACAGGAGACTAACCTAAACAGATTTAGTTATTACTTCAGAATTGCTAGACACAAATTTTAACAAAGAAGCTGAAATTATCAGATAAACATATGTCATTGAACTCTACTCTATAACCTTTTATTTTTTATATTAAAAAAACTTTAAAGCTTAAAATATAATGTCAACATTATCTTGAACTCTAGGATTTAAAACCATAGATGTCCTCTATTATATTGGAAAACAAAAAATAATTTTTTTCTCAGGAAGAAAAATATGTATTTCTGTTAGTATTTTTTCTCCTAAATTCAAATTTGATATCAACTTTTCCCCATCTCTTTTCCATTGTTGATGAAAGTGTTCCCTGTCCTCATAGCTCACTGCACCAAGATTTTCTGGGAAGAAATTTAGGTGAAAGTGCAGGAAGTGTACTTTTAAGGACATATTACAACCCAAATTTTTATAAGATGTTATAAAATGCTTGACAATATCATGGTAATTTTCCACCTTTCGATTTCCCAAGGACTGAGTAAAATTTTTGAATGCTTGCCAAGCTGCTTTCTCCAGTGGATTCAATAGGTCTTTAAACTTTTCATCCTGCATTAGTGATTGTATTTGTGGACCAACGAATACTCCTTCCTTAATTTTTGCATTACTAATTTTAGGAAACTTCTGTTTTAAAGTTCATGAAAGCAGGAGTATTGTCCATAGTCTTCATGAAATTCTTCATTAATCCTAGTTTGATATGTTATGGAGGTAGATATATGTTTTTAAGATTACACAATAGGTTATGTTTCACATTTTTTTGTTCAGGAAGGAGTGATTCACATTTAGGCCATTCTTTTTTTTAATGAGATGGTTTTTTCTGTCCTGTCACATTCAAACAAAAACAGAAATTGGTGTAACCAAGCTGCAGACTAAGAATAAGTGCAATTACCTTAAAATCACCACAAATATTCCATTCATACATTGCATATTAAAGTTTTTCTAATATAAATTTAAAGTTTTCATATGTTTCTTTCACAATAGCAGAGTGAGCCAAGGGTACTGATGGGAATTTATTCCATTAGAAGACAGCTTTTAAACTAACTTTAGAGGAATCAATGAATTCACAATTTTGTTGGGTTATGTTTATTATAAACTGTCTCCATAAGAGAAGAAATGTCATTACAAAACACTAAGCCATTTATTTTTTTTTTAAATGTCTTTAAATTCAGAATGATGATTACAATAAGTACATATCTTTGTATTCTTTCGATAAAGATTCTATCATTTTAGCTAAGAAACAAGCATTTCAAACTGTTTTTTTGAATAACTTTAAATCTCATATGAGATCTTAAGATTTTCTTAAGTCATGAGGCTCAGATGATCTGCTTTGTTCAAAAGTAGTATCAACTTTTCTTTTTAATCCATTTCTTTTCTTCTTTTCTTCCTTACTTCCATCATCTGTTTCTTTTTCTTCCTCACTTCCATCAGTCTCCGAGTCCTCTTCATCTAATGATACATGTTCTGGAGGCTTTAGCATGGGTAATTCTTCGCAGTGTGGAACTGGTCTCATTGTAGATTGCAAGTTAAGATATACCACTGTATGTTTTGATTTTGACGTAATCCCTTTAATTGTTTGTCAAGCAGAAATAAGTCAGAAGAATGATCTTTGGGTTCCCTCCAAATCAGAGGAATAGCAAATGGCATGTGGTATGTGCCATTTTTTCATGCAGTGAGAAGCCTAGAACATGATATATAACAAATATGTCGGGCCCAAGGTACTTTTTTGGTCCCCAACTTTACATCCAAAATAAAATTAATAACTCTTTTTTACTAATTTTTTATTTTTATTTTGTTTAACCTCCAGAACCACCATTAGGTATTACAACAGATTTGATTTGTAGGTGGTTTCGCCTTAGGGACTTGAGCATCACTTCACCACATATATAACAAAAATTTTAGGATGATTTAAACAAACTAGGCTAAACTAATATGTAATATACAATAATTCAGACACAAAGCTCTCACAATGATATAATTACTGGTTCACAACTAACTCACAATTGGCATCGTTTTGATGAATGTGTGATACATTAGATCACATTTGTAAAAGTCTATACACCTATTTGTAAAAGTCGATACAGTTGTGTAACTTGCACAACAGTATCAATACTAGCCTTCAAATTAGTTCATTTGGTTCCATTATATTTACAATACTCTAGGAGTTCTTACTTGAAAGTGGACAAATGGGCAAAAAAATGTTTTAAGATATTTAAAAAAAATTAAAATAACAAAAAATCTGTCGGTAATGGAGAAATTCCAAATACATATTTAAAAACAGGATAAAAAGTTGCATTAAGTACACTTATTGACACTTGAGAGACAAAAATCATGTTGACCACAAGCCGAAACCTAGCCAAACTAAACTGGAACGCACCGTGCCCGGAAAGAAATTGTCACGTACAGATTGGGGGATACCCATTTGTTCGCACACAAACTACCTACATCAGGAAACAGATCATGGGTATACCGACCCTTTGTG
>JAAAKQ030464308.1:0-24186 GCA_010016005.3 Zanna intricata | reverse complement strand
TGGAAATTTTTTTCTTATTTTTAGATATAGAATCCGTTTCCGAGAGATTGCTGTGCAGTTTTGATACACCCTGTATAACTGCGTACTTTGGTTTGCTCTTACCTTTCTATGATAGGCGATTTTCGATTTTCATATCATACATTTTCCAACTAAATAAATAACTTCTAAAAAATAATATATTTATTATTTATATATATATATATATTTTTTTTTTTCATTTTAAAAAAGTTCTTGTTTACGTTCTTGAGTTAAAACTGATCGAGGAGTTGGGTATGTATTTTAGGAAAACGAGGGGTAAGTTTAACTAACCTGTTCGATGAATTCTCAGAATCCTCAAAATTTTTTTTTACATTCAATTTATTTAATTCTTATTATTCAATCGTACGATTAAAAAGTATTTAGGGGATTTCTAATTAAACAATTTAAATTAAAACTATAAATTATTTCTGAATGAGTGGTATTCATCAGCTTAATGTAAAATATAATTTTCACAAAAACGAAAATTACCAAAAATAATAATAGAATATTATAAAAAATGTTGATATTTTGATAGTTCGTTGTTGATAGTAGGCCATATTTTTCATTAATAAAAAATGTGATGTGGACACCACATGACTTCCTTGTACGCCTATTAAATTATATATACCCACTTCTTTCTAAAGTACGTAAAATTTTATTTCATTAATTTTTTTTTTTTTTTTGATATTATTGAATCGTAAAAATTAAAATTATTCATCGTAAAAAAATTTGTACAATCAGAAGTTAATAATTATTAATAAATCAATATATTTAAATAAAACAAAAAGGAGATGAAGTCTGATTCAAATCTATGAGCCTACTCTTGTAAGATCCAAATATTCCATTAATTAAAATTTTATTTGTCTATAACTCTGGAACTAATGAAAATAAGTACCACTTACACCACATCGTTACAAAGCTCTCAATGAGAGCTTACTACTGAATTTAAGAAAAAGTCCAGAATCCTTTTTTTTATGAATTTGGAATTTTTGGACACTTTTGGTTCAATCGTTTGCAATCAAAAGAGGAGGTGCACAACTAGATGTTATAACAGTCCTAAATCCAAAATTTCAACATCCTACGGCTAATCGTTTGAGTTATGCGAGATACACACGTACGCACAGATGTCATGGCGAAACTAGTCAAAATGGATTCAGGGATGGTCAAAATGGATATTTTCGTTGAAATCTGAAAAACAAGATTCTTCGCGATTACAATACTGTCTTGTCGTACAAGGAATAATAAGTAACAATGAAATTTGTTAGAAATTTCATGCTCAAGTTTTCCATATATAACCATCAGGAAGAGCTTCAACAGATCAAATGAAACAGTTTTCATCAAATCATGGGAAAAAGCGTTTATTTTATTTTTCTGGTTTGGTAAAATGATTTTTATCTAAATTTTTCGGTATCGAATGTTGGACAGACTTGGAATATTACATTACTGAAGAAATTGCATATTGTTGTCAAACTTAAAAGTTTGTAATACATTATTTAGATAAATCTGAATAATAATATACCATTTATCTCAATGAATTCTATTTATTTTCCATATGTTATGATTTAGTTACTTATGTTTACCTGCAAAACTACATCGAATACTACATCACCGAAACAATAAAATCACGTAAAAAATAACCTGTTTATTGGTATTTTTCTGACAAAAACCAAAATCAAAATTCCTATATTATTCAAATCAGGAACGTTTTAATTAAAGCAACTAATTTAACATTTAAAATGTAGATAAAAATTACTCTAAAATCAAAAACGTCTTTAATGAATGATGTTAACTATTTAATAAACGTTGAAAATAATCTCATAATGATAATGATTTAAAGTTGACATGTTATTAAATAATGAAAACATTAATAAATAATTTTAAAACTGAAAAAAAAACTAAAAGATAAATTAATAATTGACATTTTTTAGTCACCAGTACTTTGGTCCTTCTCCATAGGTTACAATCGAATTAAATAACACAAATATATGTATAAAAGGGATTATAAAAAAAAAACCTTTTAATTGCATTCTCATTTAACGTTTATTTTTACTAAACATTATGTAAATGATTTAACAAAAATACTTAACAAGAGAAAATCCCAATAATTTTATAGAACAATACATAGAATATTTTTTTTATATAATAACTAAACGAATCGTCAGAATATAGATGTAACAAGTAGAAACTGAACTATACAGTAGTCGAGCGTATACAGTTACAAAGGTGAGGTAAAAAAACGACATCGATATTTTATAAGGGCTACCTAAATTGTAACAAAAGAACTACCCTTTTAGAAACAACACCTGCAATTATCAATTAGAACAAAACACAAAGCACGTAATGGAAGATTTTTTTTTCTTTCTACTTTGTTAAACATCAACATAAAACAAAAATAACTTGAAAGTGCTAATTTATTTATTTAAGTAACATCAGGCAAATTTTAGAGCAGATATTTTAATATTTATGTTAGCATACTCATAAAAACATGATTTACAGTATAAAAATAAAATAATTCCTGACGTTCATTTATACCCACTTGGAACATTTAAAATTCTAAGTTTATTTTAATATTCACTTTGTAGTAACATGGTACATTTAAAAGTCTATTAATACTCACTTTAATAAGAGAGGACGAAGACAATGCTATAGATGTTGGGGATCCGGACACAGAAGTGCGAATTGCAAGGGACCCAATCGCACTGAACTCTGTTTTAACTATGGTAGTAAAGACCACAAGATAAGCGAGTGTAGGGAACCAAAGAAGTGTTTGGATTGTGGGGGAGTCATTCATCGCACCGGAGGCTGGACGTGCGTAGCATCCAGAATGATTAGGTTGATGCTGACAAATGCAAACCGGAGTGTACTCTCCTACGATCTTGTGGGAGAGTTGGCTGCTCGGCATTCTATGGACTTCCTGGTGACCCCGGAACCAAATCGATTTGAGGCTGCTAAGAGTTTCTGGCAAGCCGACGCTGTAGCTGATGTGGCAATTACGGATGTCAGCGGTAGGTTAACATGGCAATTAAGAATAGATGTGAAGGCATAGTGGCCATCGAGTTGTCGGAGTTAATCTTAATTGGAGTTTATGTCTCGCCCAATTACGACTTGGAGGACTACGCAGCATTTATAAATAGATAACATGTATTCATAGTGAGCTATAATAAAAGGAGTCATGGGGGGGGGGTATAGTCATGGGGGACTTTAATTGCAAATCCCGTTTGACTGGAAGTAGCTACTCTAATAGACGTGGCGATATATTGACTGATTTAATTTTGGCTACCGGTTTGTACTGCGTTAACTTTGGTACTCCTACCTTCAGAGCTCGTGGGCATGCTTCAGTTCTTGACCTGACCCTGTTGGACGAGAGATGGCGTAACTATTCATGCACATTGACTGTTTCGCATAACGAAACAGCTAGCGATCACCTGCCACAATGCTGGAGATTGGGGACAACACCCTCCCTATACAGACATACGATCGGCGTAGACGATTAACACAACAACAAGTAGGAACAGTGGTGGCAAACACTTTAAGCCACATTAGTTGTGAGGATCCTATCCTGCCTGAGACATTTCAGTACATTATCAAGAGAGAGAGATTGACAGACTGCCGGCCAAGTATGTACCTATTGGTACGTACATACTTGGTTTGTGCCAAGTATGTACAAACCTGCCTATTGGTGGACCTCGCAGATTGCTGGCTGAGAAACGGCGTGAACTGCAGCGGTTACTTCGTAGGAAGCAACGATTGCTTAGACTTAATAATCACCACTATGCGAAGGTGGCGCAACAGTACAAGGATTGCCGTAGGACCTTAAATTATTTAATCAAAAAATCCAAAGCAGCATGTTGGTTTAAATTGTGCCAGGAACTAGACGAGGACCCGTGGGGGCGGGCCTATCAAATAGTAACCAAGAGCCGTTTGGTAGAAGATTGCCCGTCCTCTCGGAAGAACAGGCCCGAGTACAAATTTGCAAATTGTTTCCTAGCGGTGATGAAACTGACTTTGACCTTGAGGAGAACGAGCATCTAACGTTAACATTCGTACGTTAATTTTCTGTTACTGAAGTTTTCTGTACCCGAAGTTACATTTTCTGTTGGTAGGCTCTCCGCAATGAAGAGTCCAGGCCTAGACGGTATAACTGAAGCAGTAATAAAGGGTTTCCTTAGATTAGCTCCTTGGTCGTTGGTAGAGGCTTTAATCACGGGCTTGAAAATAATCTTTCCTGATTGCTTGAAGGAGTCGCGGTTGGTGTTTTTGCCTAAACATAGAGATCAGGGCATGGCACAGAAGTATCGCCTTTTATGCCTAATAAATGAATTAGGCAAGGTCATTCATTGAAAAAATGTTGGCAAGTAGAATTTTGGAGAAAATGGGTGAAAATGGTAGCCTGCATGATCATCAGTACGGTTTTCGGTGAGGGCGAACAACGATCCAGGCTGTAAGAAAAGTAATCACATGGGCTGAGGGGGTAAGAAGAGGAACGTGGAGAACCAGAAGGCTTCCAGTGTTAATACTACTAGATATCAAAAACGCGTTCGGCTCCGTAACATCGCAGGCACTAATGTTAGAATTAAGGAACCGTGGAATAAGTACATACCTTCAGTGACAAATTCGAGAATACCTACGTGACAGGTGGGTTTACTCCAATACAGAGGATTCAAGAATTTGTTTCAAAACCACCCGTGGGATACCGCAGGACTCGGTGCTTGGCCCCTCTTGTGGTCCATTGTGTATGATGACGTATTAAGAATCGATCTGCTCGATAGCATTGAAATCATAGCTTACGCTGATGACTTGACGATATTGGTTGCCGGCAAGACGGAAACAGAGATCGAGGAGAAAGGAGCCGAATCGTTATCGTTAGTAATTACATGGATGGAGTGACAAGGTTTGAAACTCGCTCCAAACAAATGTGAGTTCATCGTGCTAGCTGGGTGTAGACGAGTTAGGCCAATCGATTTGAGTATCGGAGAGTGGACTGCAAATCTGTTGTTAAATATCTTGGTGTGATAATCGACCGCTCCTTACTATTTAGCGAGCACATTAGGTATGCGAGTGGAAGGGCTAACACTGCTCTTCCAGATGTTAATGTCTAATAAGGTGACACCACGACCGGCCAAACGCAGGCTAATCGTCTCATCGGTTTTTTCTGCTATAATGTATGCAGCCCCTGTTTGGCATGAGACTATATTGAAGAAAAGGAACTTAACTTATTTCCATCTACACATAGGAGAACATTATAGGAGTAGTTTCTTCCTACTGTACCGTGTCCTACGAGCGGTCTGTGTGTTGTCGACAGTGCCCCCGATTGACCTATTGATTAAAGAGAGGTGCGAGCGGTAGCCAGAGATAAAAGAGATTAAAGAGAGGTGCCAGAGATAAAACTGAAGCTTAAAATAATGTTAGACGCAAATGGAGAGACAGATGGGCTGCGGGTGAAAAGGCTCAATGGACAAGGAGACTCATTCCTGATTTGGATACATGGTGTGGCAGGAGGCACGGGAAATTGAACTATTTCTTCACGCAAGCCTATACTGGTCACGGTGCTTATGGAAGTTACCTGCACAGAATTAGAAGAAGAGAATCCCCGGAATGTGTCTTTTGCTCCTTTCCGGTGGCCACTCCTGAGCACACATTCTTTAACTGTCCTGCGTGGGAAGATATTCGCACGAGGGATGGCCTGTCTAATATAACTCCAGATATTATGACTCAGCAAATGCTTCACTCACGGCAGTCCTGGGATGCCGTAAGCAAATTCGTTACCACAGTACTCAGAAGGAAATTGGTGACCGAAAGGTTAAGTGGGTGCAAGTGTGTGTTTCAATCTTGGGTAATAAAAAATATATTAGATTGTGTATGAAAAGAAGAGACCGAGACCCGGCAGTCAGGGGTGGGAGCTGGGAACGGCATAGCCGGGCCTAACCTCCGCGCCGCTGTACACGGTTAGTGGAAAGGCACTTGAATAAGATCCAGACTCAGTGGTCTGACTTGCCGCTCCGGACTGACAGACGATGGTTGGGGAGGCCCACTAGAGGCAAGGACACTTCCCTGGGTTAAGAAATACTTCTTTGTAGGTCCGACCGAGGAGGGGAGGAGGGAAAAAAAATACTCACTTTGTTTTTGTTAAAACATTCAGTTCATTTTATTTTTATACTTTATCATGGCCTCTAGTACGCTAAATAATGATTGAAATGCTGTCAACAAAGCTTCTCAATTCAATCATTTCATAACTGGAAAAATAAAAGAAATAATTATATGATTTCATTTGTTTCTGATCCTATAACAATACCTTGTTTAATAACAATAATGAGATTTTAACCGGCCCAGATTGTAGAATTAGCGTATTTTTTATAAGTATTAGACGGCATAATTTTTATTTTCAGTTTAATAAGACAAAAAAAAAACCTTCATAATTTAATTTCATTCCACCTTCTCTTACCAATTTTGAATTATCTGCTAATATATTTATACGCAGTGTGTACAATCTTCGTATATCGCTAGAATAACAGCAATAAAGGCCCAAAGTTGTTACTGTTATGGTAGATATTGGAAAATGAGATCGATATATTGAAGAAAAAAAATGGAGGTACGGTTAATGTTGAAGTTATTATCGGTTTTAGTCGTCTAATTAATAATTATTCTAACAAATTCAAAAGAATGGGTAATAAGCTTAAAAGCCGGTATAACAAAATCTCGTAAGGTAGTTTATTACCTCAGAAGATTAATCGGTAAAAAAATAATTATATCTAAACCACTTTCCAAGAGTAACAGTAATTATTCCATTCTAGATACCGCATTAAAAATAAGTTAAAAAAAATCGCAAAACCCAGAAACAAAATCGAAAATTAATGCCTTCTAATAAAGAGTTTCTACTTAAGAATAACTCATATGTAATAAAGTATAAATAAAAACATTTTTTTTTTTTATTCCATCAAAATAATTTTTTTCTAATCATCCAACTACTGCTGCAGATATAATAACGATTTGTTAATATAAAAATAAAATCGGCCTAAAATCTAAAAAGAACTTTATTATAGAAAGCAGTAAAGAGTTTTGAAAAATGCAACTATCCTTTGATAATTTGGTAAACAAAAATTTAATTGCTGATTTAGTCAGAAAATAAAATATTTAATCACAATGTACCGTGTTATTAGAGAAACTGGAAATCAAATCTATTCAAAATTTGTTTTATAAAGCTTTTTTTTTTAAATCCTACTCACTGAATTTTACGAAACATCATCATCATCAGTAGATACGTTTTTAGCAACGTTGATTTTCTAATAATAAAAATGACCAACTAGATTTTAAGTGAAATTTTTGTAAACGAATCTTGAAGAAATCTTTTTATCGCATATTAATGATCATTTAGCACATTTAGTATGGTAATATTCTATACTACACATATGTAATGCTATTATTAATATAGCAGACGAATACAATGTTCATACGAGATTGACTTCTTTTTTTTACGTCGTTCTTCCTTGAATAAATAAATAAACAAATTTGAATTTCATAAATGAATTTTAAAAACTGTATGATTTAAATAACATTTCATTATAAATATAACATTTTAAACACCAATACGACGGAAGAAAACGTCCAATATATGTGAATAGTATATGTGGACGCTTATTTTCTTTTATTGTCAACTTTTGATTGATTCATCCTTTCCGTTCATATACAACTTCCGTTATACAATAACTTGTATAATTACGATTCAAAAAGAAAGAAATTGATATTTTTTTCGTGTCAAATATAAATTTACACAATATTAAATGTGTTTTATATTTAAGCTTAAATTAAATTCGCCAATATTTTCGTAATATATAAATATATAAACGATTTAAAGCTATTTGAATAAAGGTATGTTTTTATATATTCCATATACACTTTAATAGAAAATGTAGCAGGTTAAAAGAGGACATGCCGACTGGGAAGTGAATAAAAGAGTAGCTGAAGGCGGTTCAATTATGCAACACGGTAGAACGAACATATGCATCGAACGCTCCCTCGCTGTTCCCCAAAGATACATGTACCCTACTATTCTCAACCCCTACCTTACCGTATTCAGGATTGAGGAAGTACGATATTATACTACACCGATGGAGAAGTGGTGATATTGAACGGCAAGATACACACAGCCACCGATTGAAATGTTGACAGAGCAGTATTACAATACAATTGAAATGTACCTGCAACTGAATTGTGTAAGACTTTTACATAACTTTTCATCTACGATCTTTTTCTGCGAGTGTATGAGTGTACGCATAAATAGAAAAAAAACGTTACTCTCTACGAACTGAGACTGAATAATAATTGAATATATAACCCCGATATCAAACAAAACCAAATAAAATAATTAAAGAAAATTTCAATTAAAAAAAAAAAAAAAGTATAAAGAAGTAATGTTATAAACAAGTGCCATAGTCCATTATTACTTACGGTAAGATTTGTTAAATCGGAATCTGTGGAAAATACGAGTTTCTTAAGTTTTCTTCTCTTCTACTCGCCTGGGTTGCATCCATCCTGGTTTCAAAAGCCAAAGTTTTTGAAATGATAAAATAGTAGTTAAAGAAAAATTTGACATTCCTTATTTCCGAGATAATGTGGGATTTATCTTGTATTAAACCAAACCGATGTTACTGAGATAATAAATTAAACGATAAGTTCTAAGTTTTAAAAGTAGATATTATTTAAAAGGCCGCTGAAGAGATTGAACGTAATTGATAAGAAAATTCATGAAACAGACGAAATCCTTTAGTAAAGTAAAGAAACGTAATCCTTAGCGATTCATTCCGATGTTTACAACAAGAAACAGATACCACATCTATTGAAAGATGACTTGTAAAATAGTTTCAGCGGAGGTAAGATTAAAAAAAAAACTTATGCTTTTGTTGTAACAATTTTTTTTTCTTGTTAAATACAAGCAGAAACGTAAATCACTGATAAAGTCTTAATTATTACCAAACATCCTTCCCAACAATTTATCTATATTTTTCTTTTTTATTTAATAATAATTTCTGTGTTTTATAATAAGAAATAGTAAAATAGTACTGGGGGCCTTTGTTAATTACGAGAAATTCTCCTTCAGTACAGTGGACAGTTCGTTTCAGAACTGTACGAGTAATTTACACTAACTCAACGTACAATATTTCTGTAAAATTCTGGCGCTGGGTTAGGTAATCGAGCATAATTCAATTAACGTATCTTTAAACTGGCGCAAATAGTTCTTTCTAGAAGAAAGAGGGACAAAATCTCATTCTCAAACACGAAAATGAATCAAAAGCTTAGATTATATATTATTATCCCTGGGAATTCATTATTCTTTATAATTTAAATTGATAAAACAATTTTATAATAAACTATTTAACAAATAAAAAAGTATCTAAAATAAAACTTAGTAAATGTTGTTAGGACTAAATAAAGTTAAATAGTGAGGAGAAGAGTTGGAATTAATTTTTAAGTATATATATTTTATTTCACAAAGAAAAACTTTTAATTCAAACAAAATACAATAAACAAATGAATGCTTCTTAAATGATTTTTTTTTTTTAAACCTATTATAAGAAATAGGTAATAAATTTCCACACAATTTTTTATGTTTTTAAACTGGTAATCTTCAATTGTCATTGCCATTGGAAATGTTGTCAAAGTTCATAAAATATTTCATAAAGATCTTCAGCAAATAATTAAAGATATAAGTGAAACTTTATATCGGGACTTTTCAGCAAACTCTGATGAAAGAACTTAGATTGCACTGTATTCTGAGAAAATTTATACTTGTCTATTAACACCTAACTAAAAGAACAACATATTCATATTATCAAAGCGCTCAACGAACGCAATATTCAAAGTCATCTTTCTAAACCTTCTGAACTTGCCTTTTATTCCACCGAATTAAAATTAAATTCACAAGGACAGAGGATAGTTGCTAAGAACAGCAATTACTTTAGCAGTCAGAACATTTTTCTTTCTGTCTCAAGTTGGCTAAACCTACTGCTGAGTTCTGTTTAGATATTTTAGTTTTCATCTTTAAAAGAACAGTCGCGTTATTTAAAGTTTGTTTTATTATAAAAATAAATGAAGGAAACATTTTTATCAAGAACTTCATAATAATTCACAATTCTTTTAAGATTTTTCATTTCTGTGCTTGAATGCATATCTTCACTCAATTTTTAATCTTCACTCAATTTTTAATTTGGTAGAAAATTTCTTCATTTAATTTTTAATAAAAAAAAATCCTTAAAAAAACGATCAAGATAAGCGATACTGTTACAAGTACTAGTATTTTTAACTGAGAGTAATAACTTTTTTTAATACATAAGCGGAAACCACACATAAATATATTAACAGTTCCTTTTTTACAAAAGAAAAAAATATAAATAGATTTCCAAATGTTTAATAGAACATTTAATTAATAATTTAAATTTGAATAGTAAAACGTTTTACTGTCAATAAAAAAATTTACAGTCTATAAAATAAACTTTTTAAAACGAAACGAATTTTATTTAATTACTTTAAATTTATGATTATAAAATGGGAATAACTTTTGAATAAAAGTTTATTGATAACGACTCACGATGCACAACTTAATTTATAAACTCTATTAAATTTACAAGCGTACATCTGTAAATTAAAATAGATAAAATCAATTTGTAAACATACGAATAACAAAAACAAAATCACAGACTCAATATTTTTAACTGAATTAAAACAATGTAATATAATTTTTTTCAATTATTATTTATTTTTTTGCTATTGCGCTTTATTTATAATCAATTTCTTTCAAATTTTGAAATCATAAATAAATCTCTTGACAAATTATCTCGACTCGAGAACAACCATACCTCTCCTCATTGTAAACAACACGTGATTTGATTTAACATGATTGAATCTTATCTTACAGTAACAACACTCGTTGAAAAGATTCAATGGAGACTGGAGTTTACCCGAGGCTAAAGCCGCTTTGCTATTAACTATCAAGATTGCTAAGTCATACACAAAGGATGCAACTGTGACATAGTCTGGATTGCGAAGATCTGTAGTGAAGATCAAATATAAAATCGGATCCAAAACTAAACCCTGTGTATTCCTGATTGAGTGTCGATATATTTCGACAATTCTTGGTTATACCTAACATATGATAAACGTCCGTCTCGGTGTCTATGTAGCACTAAATGGTTTAAATAGGTGCTTGACTAACTTTATAGAAAAGACTAGATCACCAAACTTCGTCAAAGGCTCTATGTACCTACGTACATAGAGATACATATCTCACATAACTCAAAAACCATTAGAAATAGAATGTTGAAATTTTGGATTTAGGAATGGGTAACATGTAGTTGTGCACCTCTCCTTTTGAGTGCAATCGATTGGACCAAAGGTGTCGAAAAAGGCCCAAAATAAAAAAAAATTTAGATTTTGGACTTTTTCTTAACTGCAGTAATAAGCCCTCATTGAGAGCTTCTCAACGATGTATCAATAAGTGGTAATTATTTTCATTGGTTCCATAGTTATAATCCAATAAAACTTTTAATTAATGAAATATTTGGATCTTACAAGAAGACACAACGGCTCTAATCCGACTTCATTTCCTTTTTTTAACTTTCTTTAATTTAAATATATTGATTTATTAATAATCAGTAATCTCTGATAATGAAAAAGGTTTTTACAATACATAATAATATATAATAACAAAAAAGAAGTATGAAAAAAAGTATATATATATATATATATATATATATAAAATATATGTAATTTAATAAGTGCACAAGGAAGTCTTGTAGTGTCCACATCCGATTTTTTATTTATTAATTATTCAAAAAACTTTTAATCGGCAATAATTTATTTCTACTACATATATAAATGTTTTAAATGTTGACAGAACAGGTTTTAGTTTATAATACTTTCTTCTTCTGCAGATAGATTCTAAATACAGTAATAATTAATGTAATTACAAAAAATATATATATTCCAAACAAATAATATTTAAGCTTACTTTGGAGTGAATCACCATGTTCATAACAAACTGATAATAACAGCTTAGTTTTATTAACGTAGTGCCAATTTAAAAGCATTCAAATGCATAACTAATCTACAGTATGGCCGATATACTCATAATTATACAATTATGTATGGATGAATACAATATATTACTTTTGCACACAAGTATTATTATGACCTTCAAGTTTCTTGCATATCCAGTCAACTGGACCAATCTCAACACGCGGACAAAGAGAAGATTATAAATGATGTAAGTAAAAGTTGAACAAATAACGATCTATTAGAGATTTGACTCAAGGATAAATGTTTTGCAAACACAAATAAATGAATAGAAATATAAGCATAATACAGAATACATAAATGAATAAGCAGAAAGAAGTCATGAAAATTATTTTTTCCCCAAGATTTATTCAAGTAAGAAAGAAAAAAATTCATTAGATAAAATACAAAAAATAACGTAACTTTTTGAATTTTTAAGTAAACCTCTTACCAGTGACTTTGAATACAAATTCTTCCTTTATTTCAAAGTGTAATTAATTAAATGTATAAATATTTAAAATATGTGTTATTATAGCATATATTTTTAACCGATTCCTTTAATTAATATTTCGAACTCTGTACTGGTGAACTCAAATTAAATTTATTTTAGCCTATCACAATTAAATTATAAAAATAAATCAACAACCTTCATAATTTGATAACAAATACATAAGCACTATTTCTAAATCGTATAGACGGCATTACATTAACTCATCTTAAATCCACTTTCGTGAAGTTGAAACAAAATATGGCAGCTAAAGATATTTTTTAAATTAAGTTTGATTATATTGTCCTACCACTCCCTGTTGACCTGAGATATTCTTTATAAACATTGAACATGTTCTAAGATAGTTCTTTAATTTCTAATTTGTAAGAATTATGCTACAGCAAATATCTAATCCACCGTAGAATTATTGAAAAATCACATATTGATTCAACTTTAAATAAAAATGAAGACTTATCGATATATTATATACAAGATAATACATTTAAATCATTCGTCTGGATATCGTTAATTGATTCCTACCGTATCTTCTGCAGGGATAGATGCTATTTTCTCACCATTTACCTTACTGTTATTTCCATTATCACTTAAATATATGTCCGAGCTGAGAATCTGGAGCTAGATTCTTTCAACTGTTTTGCTGAGCTCTGTCTGTGGACCTTCTTACAAACAATCTAATGTCAGGCTACAAAGTATCTTAAATAGTAATTAAAGCGCTTATTATGGTAAAGGTAGATTTTCTCCTAAAATGAATCCTACAAATAATTTTCTAAAAAAATAAATTAAGGAAGAATGCTTGCTCATTCATATCCTATAGAAGGAAAAATAAGTGAAGAAAAAATAACTTCTTATAATAAATTTACACGTAAAACAATAGGAAACTTAGAGAAAGATGCAAGCCGAGATAAAAGAAAGAAAAAATCATCACAAGCCATATAAAAATTAGGCAGTTTCAGATGCGTTTCCTAAAAGCAATAAATGAACCAAAATATCATCATTCTACAAACATTTTCAGATATAAAATGGTGTTTTTCTGTAATATAATTACATAATTTATATACATATAATTTTATTAGATTGGTAATGAGTCAGCCTCTGCTCGAAAAATCTAAGATAAAGGACATTATTCTGATTTTCTATTCTCAGGTAAATGGCTACCCCTTAAATATTTTTACTTTATTGTAGCGAAGGCACAGAATAATTTAACATGATGATATGTGTTGGATCCTCTGGTTAGCCGGGGGTAAAAACACGAAACAACCGGTTGCCCCAACACAAAGGTATAAGAAATAATATATATAATTTTATATATATACAGAATACACTATATATATACAATAATCATGTTTAAATAAGATAATTTTTATTTAACACTGAAAAAATTTATGGGTATACAGTAACTGAAGTAGAAAATAAAAATACATTTTAACAGCTGTAATAGTTTTTGTTATTACTTTTAATGATTTTAATAAAAGATAATAAAAAACATAAAACTAAAAAAAAAAAAGTTAGTACTTGTATTAAGTAGTTGACATATTTAAGAAATATTAATAAAACGGATCAATTTAAGTAATTTACTGGTAAAAATATAGCTTCTCTTTCAATAACTAATTTTTTTCATATCAATAAACACGCATTAAAATTACTGAAAATTCTTATTAAAGTATCTGATTAGCAGTTTTTTTAATAAATCATTATTCTTAATTTTCTTTTTTACTTACATTCTGTTTAATCCACATAAACTAATGTTGTTAATGAACTAAAATGTATAGTTCAATAGTTGAAATTAAAAATCAGTTTCTCTAGAAGAAAACATTTTTTCTTTTCCTAACATAAATATTTTGTGAAATTTTAAAAAAATAATTCTATTCATAAATATAAGCATTTTTTTTTTTTTAATATAATCCCTTAAGAATATCAGAGAACGATCAAACTGATTTTTAAAGCATCAGAATAGATGTTTGACTTCTCAGAAAACAGATAATAATATACGAGTAGAAATTTTGATGAGTAATTTTTAGGGATTGTATTGTAATGATTACCACATAACAGTTACATAGAATAAGACAATTTCTAATTAGATATAAAATTTAATTTTACAATCAAGTGGTTCGTACTGTATAACTTTTCACAGACCAGAATTTTTATTAATAATGAACACCACCCAATTTATAAGTATATTTTTACATATCATCTTTAAATATGGAGAAAAATATTGAAATAGAATTTATTTCATATTAAAAATTTTAATGCAGAAGTAATTTATAATATAAGGCAATGCTAGTATGTGTGTCTGCTATAGACTAAAAAATTACTGGACCGATTTACACGCATTTTCTTGCAAAACGGTTTGTGCTGTTTAAAGCTATTTTAATCCTTGATATGACCAGTGGAAATAAAGTTAGGAATATTTTGAAACGAATACTATATTTAGACAGTATTTTGAATTAATTCCGGTAGATAGTGCTGTTGTTTTGACAATTGAATTTCTGATTTTTATAAAGTTCTGATGTTTGATTTGAAAGTTCTGACTTCTGATTTTTATAAAGTGAAAGGTTAAATTTTGTGAAGATCCGTAATGTATTTAGAGCATGGTTCGAATTAAATCCGACAGGTAATGCTGTTGTTTTGACAATTATAAGGTTAATTTTGTGTTTTTTGTGAATAATGTTCAGTTTTTTAATGTTTTACCAATCTTTCATTTGTGTTCATTTAATCTATATATATATATATATATATATATATGTATTTACTCAAGTCTAGAAATAGTGAAGCATTGCCGAGTCAGCTAGTATAATATAAAATTGAAGTTTAATTTCAAATACAATTGAAGTTTCATTTTATTTTTAATACAAAATTAAAAAAAAAAAATAACATAACAAATGACCAAGATTTATGTCTATATAATGCAATTTGACCACTTAATACGCAAAAATAGCAGAAAAGTTTTCAAAGAAAATTACAGAATTAAATTACTTAACTCTGATTAAAATATTAGGTATGCGTCAGTGACTTTAATGTAATTCAAGGTTATAAGATGAACGTTGTCCTTTATTTATTCTCATAGATGTAACAGTTTTGTTGAAAGTCTATGCAATATCACTGTAAGTAATCAACCTTCTTGAATGTCATTATCGGTCAAGTAAAACGACTCTTCTGCGATTTTATACAAGATAAATTTTTTACGCTATTTAATGTGGGTGTAATGCAAGCTTTCAGTGGTTTTAGATTATAATATTTGTTGTGTTTATGTAGCCAATTGAGAATACATTATAAAAAAAATAAATAAATAAATTTTTTTTAAATCTAGAGCTAAATAATAATTTACAGGAAACCTTAGGACGACAAATAGCTTTTAGTATATACTCACAAAAAAAAAGTAATAACAATATTACAAAAATTAATCCAGAAAATTTAAATAAAATTTAAAAAAAACACATTTCGAAATTCTGAATAAACGAGAGCTTTTTCTTCAGTGGAAATCGGATTATAACAAAGGATATCATAGGAGAGGGAAGCAAGAATAATTAAAACAAAGTTTTCAAAATTTACTTTAAGGGAATCGTGCCAGATGACAGCTAAGAAGCGTGTAGAAAATTTTACCGGGATTAACAAATAATAATTGAGCTAATACAATCATATTTAAATATAAAAGAAACCTAAAACATTGTAAAATAGAAAACAATACAAATCTTACAAACATCTTTCATTTTTTTCTTAGCGATAGAGACCAATTAAAATTAAACAATTGCTTTACAATTTATAATCGAAATCCCAGTAAGTATTTTTCATTTTTTTATTTTTTATTTTTTTTTAACTAAAAATGAAACAATAAAAATGTATTATTATTTTGTTTTAACGTTTAAACTAAAACAAAAAGAATATAAGTTTTTCATCATATGATATGAATTTAGAGTCGATTACGATAGGTTTTTAGTGATAAAATTTTAATTATTAAAATAATTATCATCATATTTTCCAAAGTATCGGTACCAATTTTATTTCTTTACAGATAAAATTTAGTTAAAAAAAAAACCTATAAAAATATTATATTACTATAAAATATACCAGTTCATGTCATCTGTTTTATAACAAAGGACATAAAATTGTAATGCACCATATTCTCTTCATTCGTAATAAAAGTAATATTAAAAATAATAATAACAATATATAATGGTATCATAGAATAGAAAATAGAAGCATAAAAATTACCTATTAGTTTTTAACATAATATAGCTAATTATGCAACAACTCAAGTCACGAAAACAGAAATATAAAATATAAAAGGATTATATAATATAAATAAATAATTTCCTTTTTTGAAAGTAGAATGAAAAACATAAAAACGAGTCAATACTGTAAAATAAAATTTATTCACAATATTTATTTTCTAAATTGTTAGTGAAATCATTTGTTGTTAATAAACCTCTAAAATAGATACCGTGTAGAAAAATTTTATTCGAAAACTGTTTTATCAAATAAAATTTGTTAAATCCTGATTTTCGAACAACTGATAATTAGTTTATCAATCTGGACATTTACATTAGACTTTCTTATTTTAATTTACGGATTAATTAGATTTTCTGAATTTACGTTTAAGCAATTTAAAAAAAAATAGAAGGAAAAAATGAAAACACAACCCTTCCTGAACCTTTTTATTTGGTCTTGTGGAACTACCTCGACAGGTATTTTTCCCAGGTCATGTGCAAATACGAGTTACCTGGATTCTTTGACATTAGATTGGGGGTACCGCAGGACCAATCCTATACTCAATTTTCACTGCGGACCTTCTGGCTTCACCAGCCTCATATGCTGATGACACAACGATCCAGGCTGTTGATGAAATCCCTCATCTAGCCTAGGGGAAGCTTCAATCGACGTTAAATCTGATCGGTGAGTGACTAGCAAAGTGGAAAATAAATGACAATAAATCGAGCCATATTACGTTTGTGTTGAAGTCGGGTGGGGGGTGACTCTTCCAGGATCAACCTAGACTGATCAATTATGGTACCTCGGGCTTCAACTTAATCGTCGCTTGACATGGATGAACCATGTGAAAGGAAAACAGTTAAATATCAGGTTTAAGTAGCTTTATCGGTTACTGCACGTATTCACATTTGTTGCTGTCCAATAAATTTTTAATATAAACTGTTATTGTTAGATTCATTTGAACGAAGGGTACACAACTAATAGGTATGATGAGCAGGAGCAACATTGAGGTTAGGTTTCCATGTAAGTTTGGCAAGAATCATAGAGACGCCGTGGTTTGGACGAAACGAATTCTATAACTATGTGGAACTGCATAATGTTCTCAAGGAAACCAGCGATTAAAAAATTCATATTACAAACAGCGAGTACGTAATCATGTGAAATATCTGGCGCTGAATCTCCTAGACAACAGTGAGGAATTCCAGCGACTCAAACGCCTTCACATGATGGGCCAGGGGCAGTTAGTTTACTAGGGAGTGTTCTTGTGCTGGGAGGTTATCCTTTAATTGATGATGATCTTCTATTTGCCTGATAAAGAGCGTAAATTCCTTTCATAAGCAGATTGTTACTTTTTTCCTTTGTCCTATAATATTATTTCATTCTTTGTTTGGATTTTACGAACTCTCGTACTTTTTATGAAGTAAATATGTTCAAGTGCATTTATTCACGTACTAATGGAATTACTGTTTTCTGTTTTTATTATTATCTTATATCTGTATCATATGTTATACTCGTATTTATATCATAATTGAACTACTGTCTAACGTAGTTTTACTGAGGATATTCATTGGAAACCCCTCATAAAGCGCTTTGTGTACTTATTTTCTTATTGTTCTTTCTTGGAACCGATTATAAATAAACGAATTGTGAAACAAAAAACAAATAACTTTTAATAATTAACAATAATTGTTAGCCAACAGGAAGCAAACTAAGGTTCTAAGTAAAATAAACTTTTCCCAAATACAGTTTATCTTAAAATTTTATTTACGTTATAACATTCAGTTAGAAAAACTTCGTAATGAAAATAACATTAAAGACAAAGGCTTCTTTTTTTTTCAATATGTTCTAACAAAAAGATAAATCTCACTAAATTTTATCGTTGCTGCAACGCCCTTGGCTAAGTATAAAAATGATTTTCGCTAAATACTATCTACAAAGCAATATCTATTTTGATACTGAATTATTATCTTTAAAAATGAGTTTATAGACGTTAAATAAAATTCTTTATATAATATTAATAGAAGTTCATCTTGACAATCTATTTTGATGGATTACAAGGGACGGAGACAGGATTTTTCTTGGTGGAAAAGAAGGAAATAATAAAACAAGGATAATAAAGAAGAATGTTGGTCTCATTTTTAAGTTATAAGTTTTTAAATATCTTTAATATTTCATAGACAACTTTTAAAAACAAGCAAAATTTTATATCATAAAAGTTCAAAGTCAAATTAAGAGATATGAACGCATGTTATAATTAAGTTAATTATAAAAATATCCTAATTTCTGGACGTTCATTAATAGAATGAAGCTAATTTTAACAGTTTTTTAATCCTTCTGCCCACTCATTGAGATACCTTGACATTTCTCTAAATTTTCTAATAGTATTGTGATAAATATAAACATCTATTCCTTCGTTAAAAACAAATAATAATAATATTAATAAAAATCTTATTAAATATAAAATATAATATAAATATTTATACGTTTAAATATATATTCGTAAGGTTAAATAATAGCAAAACTGACAACAAAGTTGTTATATTCCTAGCATTGATAATTTATTCTTATATAGTGAAAAAATATTGATACATAAAATAAGATTAAAAATGTTTAAAAATCAATATTTTTTACTTTTCTCTGTTCCCCCCAAAATCCCCCCCCAAGAAATGTTTTTTTTTTTTTTTTTTTTTTTTTTTTTGTTCAATGGAAGAAACTAACAAAAATTCCACTGAAAATTTTTCTGCTAAAAAAAATAGTTACCTAAGATTTATTTTTTCTGGTTGGAAGTTAATTATGATGAAATTTTATTGTAACATTATTATTGTTAAAAGTTTAGTTTAACATAAAAAAGGTTTAAAAATTTCAAAATCAATATTTCTAAACATTGATTAAACGTTAAATTTAACAAAAAATCCATACTCAATTGTTTTTACCAATTATCATACTTCCTTAAGTAATGAAAATTAATATTTATATAATACTGAAATGTATTTATTAAAAGTTATTAATGACATTTTTTCTTAAGACATTCACAAAGTAAAATTTTTAAAATAATGTACAAACATGTTTTAATACATGATAAAATAAATTTATAATCTAACTAGCAGACCCGGCCAAAAAAAAAAATATATATATATAAGAGGGAGATAACACTGTAATCGGGCAGAGGTGCAGGACTCTGGATGTTATTTCGGGGCCAGAGTTCTTTACTACCGAAGTTTGAGGCAAGGTGAAAAATTAAAGGAGAAGATCCGAGACCGGGGCGGGCTCACACCTGCCATGCCAGATGTACAGCTGATAGGTGGGGAGGCCCGCCTTTCAGGCAAGGACACGCCCTGGGGCTAAGCTATACATTACTGGAGGTCCGGCCCAGGGATGTAGGAAGAAAAAAAAGACCCAACAATGCTTCGTTATTGTTAGATTTGAGTGTATATATATATATAGAGAGAGAGAGAGAGAGAGTCTGTGTGTGTGTGTGTGTGTGTGTATGAGAGAGAGTGATTAAATGAACACAATTTAAAGTTTGATATGGTTGCGAAATCATCACAATTAATACTATAAATCCCTTAGTCAAAATAGCACTATCTATCGGATTTACTTCAAACTTCTCCCAAAAACAGAGCAGTCGCTTCATAATATCCCTTACTTTCTTTCGGCGCTACCTAGCGGATATAGTTTTTGAAAAAAGTTTTCTTTTCCTAATATATAATCTGAATTTGAGCAAAATAGGTGCTTAAATACAATTTTTCAAAATATCTCGATCCCAGTGCCACTTAGCGCGTTCAAACTAATTCAGAAACCGCGGGCGTGCGCACAACTACTCAAAGTTTCATCCGAATTGGATGAATGATATAGGAACACATACGGGACAAACAATTTTTGTGAAAACTGAGTTTTTTACGGTTATACTAGTTGAGCTTGATTAAAATATTACTCTTATCATTATAACATTAAAAACAGACGTACAAACGTTTTTAAAAACACTATTTTGACACAGGCACCCCGAAATGGATATTTCCACAAATCCATACTATAATCATACGTTTGTTACAAGATTGTTAAATGTTTTTCTTTCTTTACTTAGGAATTCAATACAAACTTGAAATGAGCCGATTTTACTTATATAAAAACCAAGAAATTGCTGATTTCTATATTGGTAATTACGGGACGTTTTGAATTATTTTTATTTGTTCACTGTAAATGAGACGTGAGTGACGAGATTATTTTAGAAAACCCTTGTTGCCTCAAGTAAGATGGCGCCGGCGTGTAACAATAGTTTTTTTAAATATTTTCAAACAATGATGCGAGTGTCTCTATTTTGTAATTTGTTTCTTTCAAAATGTTGTTTAATTTTAAATTTTCATAAAATTGTTATATATATATATATATATATATATGATATATTTTATCTTGGAATGGGATGCAGCTGTCTCCTCCCTTACTTCCTTCTGAATACGGCCATGCAGTGTTTTAAGTTTAACTTCTGCCGAGAGTTTTGTGCATTATCTAATAGATTTTTATTTTCAAATTTATTGGATATTCTTTTCTTTTTCTACTCATGTTTCATCTTTTTTCTTGCTATATTTATTTTCTGTTCATAATTACTTACTATATGTGCTGCTGGGCACAAAAGTTCTTTGTATACTAGTGCGTAATTTTGAGGAGTTTTAATGGGAAACCCAGGTCACGTGATTGCGAGTGTGATCCAGTTCATTCAAGGTTAATATAATATAAATAACCAAACTACAAAAAAAAGAAGTTGCTTTATATTTAATTTTTATTTATCATAATTAATGTATTACTTAAATAACAAGTAAATATTTTTATACTTACGTACATATAGGAAATACTTCTTATATTCCCAGCTTTTTTTATGTTCACAGATTTAAGTTATTTTAAAATACGAAACTTTTTACATGCATGGTTATTTTAGATTGAATTAAATAATAATATTGGAGCTTCAAATCTGTTATTATAACAAAGCGACGCCTTGGTAAAAAGTCTTACTAATACTGCGACTGTATTCGGTTTTTCCATCAATCTTAAATATGAATAAATATTCATTAATTTTTAAAATCCACGTGGTTGATAAACAATCGACTATAAAATAGCTTGTACTTATCAGGTGATTAGAAAATTATTTACAGTTTTAAGAAAAAGTCTAAGTTTGTTTATTATACCAAGATATTTGGAGAACAGCTCTTTCAGTAGTTGTTAAGGGCGTAGGTAAGGAGGACCTAAACAGCCACAGCATCATCACTCAACCTTTTGAATACTGCGCCGCTGAAAACAATGGAAAACTACAGCTGTTTTTTTTTTCCAAGAAAATGTTGCTCTCTCTATTTTGCTCTCTGCATTTTCATAAACAAACATGGAGGCGTCCTCCTTGATAAAAAATTCCAAAAGTAAACTAGTCCCTCGTTCGGATCTCTGTGTAGGGACTACTATGGAAGGGGTCACCAGAAAATTAAAAAATAAAATTCTACGAGTCGGAGCGTGAAATGTTAGAAGACAAAGATGTTTGGAACCTTCTTTATAATATGCCTATTATATTATAAGTAAAAAGATAAAATCCACCAAAAATGTGAAAATTTCTCTGTATATGATAATGATGATTTATTACTTTTCCTTCTAGATAGCGCTCTAGTCAAGAAGGGAAAATATTGTAATCGATCCAATATTTTCTGTTTTTCTATTGTTCTTAAAAGTTAATTTAGAAATATCTTCATTAAATGAATTTAACATAAGTAAATACTGGTAATATTTTCTTTAAAAGAAATCTCTTATCGTGTGATTCAACTCCAAATCTACCACCCTTTATGATGTAAGTCTGTACCTCCTCCAATCACCAAACGTTATCAAGAAATACGAAAGACTCTACGTGTTTGCCATGAGTAGGCCAAAAAGAGATTAAACTATATTCAAATTCTTCAGCTACGTATAGTGTTACCGAGTTTTTTCCATTTCTTTGAGTTTTTTCTGTGGTTTAAAAAACTACTGATGAAGAATTTAACAGAAAAATTGCAAAGAAGTTTGTTTTTTAACAATCTAAATTGTGATTTTAATATTTTCATAGTTATATTTACTGTATTAGCATCATATCTTCTGCAAGACAACAACAAACAAAAAATGAGTTGTGGATGTTTTGCATTTCTTGACATTAACATCACCAGGAACAAAAAAAAAGTAGGGGTAATGTTGGTAGATACGTGTTTTGGAGTGTTTGAAGCATAACCTTTTATTGGATAAACCCATTTTAATGAAATTTTGTACATAAACTCGTTTATATTGTGCAATTTTTTAATCAAATTTTGGAGTAAATATCACCAGGGGGTAGGGATAGATAATATTTTGGGATCAATTTTCTTAAAATTGTGCAGTTTTAAGGTTAATGCATCCATCCTTATCCTATCATTTCAAAAAATGTTTACGCTTTAATTCTCCCCTTCCCCAAAAATCAGAAAAAACTGTCTTTTTACTTATTCCATATTTTTAAACCAAATTTTTTTATGCCTTCTTAGACAAATTAATAGTATAAGTTACAAACAATGCTTTGGTTACTATATTGTGAGTAAGGGAGCCGATCAAATTTTAAAAATATCAATTTTTTTTAACATTTTTTTTATTTTTCATTTAATTATTTTTCCACTATACAAAGAATAAATAAAACTATGTCCGGGAAGTAGTACAGCTTTGTTGTTCGCTTTGTACAAGGAAGTACATCGTGAAAAATTTCCGTTTTCAGATTTCAATGGAAAAATGCATTTTGACAATCCCTGAACCCGAACCCATTTTGACTAGTTTCATCGTGACGTATGTATCTCGCATAACGATTAGCCGTTTGATAATAATATTTTTTATTTACGACTATTGAAACATCTAGTTGTACCCCTCCCCTTTGGATTGCAATCGACTGAACCAAAAGTGTCGAGAAAAGCCCAAAATCCAAAAACATTTGAATTTTGGAATTTTTCTTAACTGCAATAGTAATAAGTCTTCACTAAAACCTTTCCAACGATATATCAAGTGTTATTTATTTTCACTGGTTCCAGAGTTATAGCCAAATAAAATTTTAATTAATGAAATATTTGGACCTTACAAAGAGAAGGCACACCGGTACGAATCAGGCTTCATCTCCTTTCTTTTTTTAAACTTTCTTTTTTTTAAATTTAAATATATTGATTTATTAATAATTATTAACTTCTGATTGTAAAAAAAAATATTTTATTAATGAAATAAAATTTTATGTACTTTTCATACCCACATCATATTTTTTGAAAAAAGTACTATGAAAAAAGTACATTTGATGTACTTGTAAGCTCTGCTGTAGGGTCTTTTTTTTTTTTTTTTTTTTTTTAACCTCCGGAACCACAATTAAGTATATCTTCAGAGGGATGAGATGAATGAAT
>JAAAKQ030464197.1:0-24188 GCA_010016005.3 Zanna intricata | reverse complement strand
CCCGAGGTCGGTTGATGACTGTGGCGTTATCAGACCGAGGCGAAAAGACGACCTCCGGTAAAGCCCTTCAGGGCTAGAAACGAAGGGGGTGGTGTGACAAACGATAATATCACTTGGCCGGCGTTATTCCCCTCGCGGGGAACTCGAGTTATAGTCCGATGACGTATACTCTAATCTAATTTTTACTTCCTATATTTTTTCTCAGAAATTCTTGCAAACAGCTCTTTCTCGCGGGTGTCCTTTTAAACCTAGGCATATTTAAAATAAAAATATAAATAAATATAAATTAAAATAGAATTTAAAAAACGTAATAAAATCTGATTAAAAATATTACTTTTTTAATTATTTTTTAAATTGCAGCCTGTTAAATTCGATACTTAATTAAAGGCTAATAACTTGAAGTAATTTTAAATTTAGCAGCGACTTCAAAAATTTAACGTTTATTCCAGTGAAGAATCAAAATACTATCGCATATACCTTTAGTGCGGAATATTAATAAAAAAAAAATTATGATAACTTATTTTACCTTTATTTTACACACATATTTTTTCATATGGAAAAGATCATAGATGAGATTGTTCTTTCTATACCTATCCCATATCTCCTTTTTTAATCGGAAATATGCCAGGAAAATTTTGAAAAAAAAATTTTGTTGTTGGAAGATGTAAGTAATAAACTTTTTGTTCTAACAAATTCTAAATATTGTTTTATATTTACATTTATTAAAGTTTTTTTTCTAATCGTTTAATCTTCCGTCTATTTTCACGACTGCGTTTAAATCCGTAAAATTTGTAATTGTTTTGAATAAATACAATTATACTGCCATTCTTAATCATTGGAAGAAAGGCGCGGTATTTAAATTATTTTCTTTCATCCACTTTATAACGTAGATGGCCAATTCTTCTTTTTTTTTTAATTTTAATCAGGCTTTGTAAAAAACTAAAATAAAAAGTTAAATTGTTATACATCGTTTAGATATATTTACGATCGGATATCTGCCGTTAAGTCTTGAACGACAGGAAACTCAAAAAATTGTCCTTGATGGTTTTCACATTTAATCCGTGTAAAATAATTATGTCGTGAAGACTTTTATCTGAATATTTTCTTGAGCGGCTTTATAATATTTTTTAATCTAAAAATTATCTGATTGGCCTTCCGGTGGAAGAACGATTTGTATCGTGTTGTTAATAAAACAGTACGCCGAACATATTATTAATTGTGAAAGTACGAATTGATTTCGTTCTACTATTATTATTTGTTCATCGGGTGTAATTAATGTCACTGATCATCTGCTAGCGGTTTATCGCTTATCGGAAGCTATGAGTAAAAAATATCCAACACTAAGCAGATAACATCAAAGATCGTGTTATGACATTAAAAACATTTAATTTTTTTTTAGAAAAAATAAAGGTAATTTTTTGAAATCTATATTTTATATGAGGATTTTTTAATGATTTATTTTAAAAAATGAGCAAAGTAAGTAGCGGCTGCATAAAGTAGCAATTTTTGGGAAAAGCATTAACAAACGTGAAAATTTGTTTTATTTAAAGTACGAAAAAAAAGAAATTTTGCGCTGTATAACAGGTGAATAGTCAAGCAGGTTGAACCCATCAAAAGAGCAAAGATTTAAAATACAATAAACATAACTCCTTATTTCCTATCGCTTTGCAAATTTCATACGTATCGGCTTCTTTTCAATGTCATCCGATATACGCGTACATAGAAACTTTGTATCAAATTTGGTAAAAAATTATTACTAAAGTAGTAAATCATTTAAAAATCAAACATCACTTTTTTTTATAACCGCAATCCTACATTTCATTTGCCAAAAAAAAGGTAAAATAATATATTACATAAATTATTAAAGTATGAAATCGTTAAAATTAATTTCTTACTTGCTAAAGTCCTTTCTAAAATGTAATATTTACCGCTTTCGATGACTACTCATTAACAAACGTATTTTAAATAAGTTAAATTTTATTAAAAAGAATGCTGTTAAAATTCTTTAAATATTTGAATATTTTAACTCTGAAATAAATGTTAACTATGATAAAAACGGTGCAGTGATAATGGCTAGCCGTTGAAAGCAATAAATGTTATAGTTTTTTTAATCACCGAAGAAAGAATGACTAATAATTAGAAGATTTGGTATAATGTCGTTAATAAATAGCGTTTAGCAAAATAATATAAATTTAATTAACCGATTACGTAAATTAAAGAGGTTAATTACTCGTCAAAAAATAAAAAAATATATTTTTTTAAAATCTAAGATAAGATACAAAAGTAGTGACTTTTTAAACAGAAGTGTGATACGATTTGAAATCTGTTGATAATGTAAACCGAACCGCTCGTTCATCACAATTAGACATTACGCAGAAATCGTGTGTTCTAATTGGTGAAGTGCGTGCAGTTCACAGTTAGGTATACGGGATTACATCTATCGACCGCACCGTTCACGCCGCCATCTTGGTTAGATCGCGTGCGTGACCCTCTCCTGGCGTATATACAAACATATATATACATTTACGCGCACACGTTAACACGAACACACTTCAACACACACATAAAATACACTAATGCAGTACATTCTCTCTTTTTTTACATACACATTTGTGCGCGCGCAAACTTATCCTCCCTGTGTTTATTTCTCTCTCCACCCAGCAACTAATCTCTCTCTCTCCCTTTCTCGTACGAGGGGGTTTATGCATCTATACGTACATTGTGTGTGTGTGTGTGTGTGTGTGTGTGTGTGTGTTCATTTATGCGTACTGATGATGTACTGACCACAACGGCGTACAGACCACGTAGCTTAACATACGTATGTTTTTCACAACCATACACACATCAGTTGTCCGTGTTCGTAGAAAACATTTTAAATGATGTCTGCGACGGAATGAAATCGCTTTATCAATGATCAAAAAATAACTGTGAAAAATATTTCATCCTTATAAACGTTGTAAATTAAGAACCAACAGCAACAGAAAAAGCTTCGAATAAAAAAAAAATTATTAATTAACTAAAAAATTGATGAAGCCTTCTCGTTGTTAAAAAAAATTGAATTGGTTTCAAATGTTCAGAAAGTAAAACAATTGAAGGTATTTCAGTTTAGTTTACAAATATAGACTTAACTTCTTATAAATTGGGAAAAAAACCAATTACAGGTAATATTTATATTAACATTAAAAATATTTTTAAAATTTTAAATACTCTATATCGAAGGATTTTATATTTATATATATTAAGAATGTTACCATAATAAAGGCTAATTATTTATTTAAATAAACAATGTGTTTCAAGTAAGATAACTTTTTCAAATGTTCAATATATGGATCCAAGGAAGTAGAGGTTACCAACGGGCATCTCATATTTAAATGCTTAAATTATATAATTATTCTGAATATTTACTCAATCAACAGATTCTCTGCTTAACGTCAACTTTTAAAGAGAGGTTTCATTACATAAAATTAAGAGCTAAAATGTTACAGATGATCATTTGCCGAAAACTTTAAAATAAATAATGTAAAAAAGTCTGTTAAAAAATACATTTTTTTTATTTAGTAAAGTTCAGTCTAAATGTGAAGTACCATTATTTTCCTGATGTAGAAACACCTAACTAAAATCATTTTTAAGCATATCTAATGTTTAAGTCAAATTAATCAAAACAAATTATCATTCTATAAATGCGGTTAAAATCAGTTTACCCGTACCCCATGATACCCTGAAAAAAAAAACAATTTCTAGAGGAGCTTTATTTTCTTCAGGTTTTTACGAAGTGCAATAAATAAAACGAGTTTTGAATCGTGTACCTACAAGTAACATCTCTACCTTGATTTATGCTATAGACTGTAACAAAAAGAAAAAAAATTTAATTTAAGTAATTCAGTAATTACGGAAGTCCATACTACGACTCTACAATACAAAGTTAAATAAGATTACACCAAAGTTAAATAAATTAGTTTCCTTTTATTAATTTATAACCGATTCAGACGAATTTGTTTCCGTATCGTCTGCTATATTGACCTATCAAGTATAATATCGGTTGATGAGATGAGAATATCGAGATCGATCATATTAGGCGTGCTTTATTTTTCACTATATACTAAGTTTTAAGATTTAAGTAACTCGTTTCATAATAACAGAAAAATATCGAGGATGATCTTATTTTATCCAAGAAATCAATTTCATCTGATTTTTCATTTTTTTTATTTATATGAAGAAAAATACTTTTAATGACTACTCAATGACCTAAATCGAATTTAAGCTTGCGTAAAAGAAAAATATAAAAACAAAATTCTAAAAATTTATCCTATCGCATAATAACTAATCGTTTGTCGGTTTTACCGTACAAAATTGAAATATTTTGCATCTGCGGTATTCTCAGTCACCGGTCATGGTTCAGTAAGAATCCATTTTCACCAGAATTTGTGAGAAAAGTTGAAAGAAAAGCTGTTATATTTCTTTTGATAAACCGAGTAAAAAAATATTTAATTTCATTAAAATGTATCGTTGTTCCATTATTGCAATCTAGATGAAGATAAAAAAAATTAAAAAACATTTTTCACAGCAGCGAGAGAAAATAAAACTGCATGAAAATAATCAATCGGCGAAAAATAGCGAAAAAAATTTGTGCTGCGCGCAAAAGTTAGAGCCGCGATAAGGAGGTATCAGCGTCGCTCCCTAATGGGAATTATCTTCGATAACGCGCGCTCTGAGTACCTGCTTATCTACCAGCGCGTTCGGAACAAATACGTTCATGCCATCAAGAAAGCCAGATTCAAGCCATGGGAAGACTCCATGCGTGAGTTGCAACGCAACCCCTGACAGTTCTCAAAATCATGTTACCAGCCAAAGCCATTGCACGTGCTGTCCAGTGTTTGATGTGGGTTTGGTGGTCGAAAACACACTTTAACATCAGTGGCGACCTACCAGGCGTTGCTGGATACTCTTGTTTCCAGATGCTCCGGTCGGTGCAGCAGAGGTCGGTGTCGGGGTGGGTGAGACATCCATCCCTGGCGTACGGACTATGGTCCCGCTGATATAGACCGAGTGGTTTCTCCAATGGCTCTGAGAAAGGCACCGGGTGTCTTTCTCAGAGCCACCAATTCATCATCAACTCGCCATCAACTCAAAGGCAGCAACTTGACCCGGATATTTTTCTCCATCTTTTGACTGTCATTAGAGATAGGCATTTCTTGGGGTGCCTTACTTGAGATTGCTTTCCGACTCGTTGGAAAGTAGCTCTAGTGAGGGCGCTATTAAAAGTAGTTAAGGATACGAGTGAGGTCAGCAGTTATCAACCCAGTTATCTAGCCGGTTATCGGTAATTTGCTGGAAAGGTTGGTTGTGGAAAGGCTCCGGGAAAACATCGAATTGAACTCTACTAAATTGAGGCCAATATGGCTTCACGCAAGGGTTTGGCACCGAGGATTGCATCTTAAATGCTCTTGCCGTATTGGAAAAGCCGACTGTAAACATATTTTGGCTATTTTTATTGACATCGAGGCAGCATTTCCTTACTTGTGTTAGAGTTCTGTTCCCTATTAGTTGGAATACCATAATGTTCCCGAAGAACTACAGGCCGTTGTGCGGGACTATTTGTCCAACTGTACGGCTCTGTTTAAAGATGTGCGCCTAGTTGTGAAAAAAATCCTCAACCAGGGGAAGCACGCAGGGTTCCGATCTTGGTCCCCCTGCTGAGGAAGCTGGGTTTTGACGGATTTCAGGGATTGACTTTTCCAGAAGAGGTTACAGAAGGGGGATTTCGCCGATGACTGTCTCCTACAGTTGACTACAGCAGTAGTCAGGTAGCGGATGAAGCTGTCTCTGTAATGCACAAGCTTAGGAAGATTGCTCGGAAGGACTATGGGCTGTCAGGCCGTCAAATGTACATGGTGTACCAAGGTGTCTTTGAAAGCATGACCACTTACGCAACGACTGGATGGGCGCATAGGTTGGACAGAAATAAAGCATTAATCATTCAAAATTTTAGGAGTGCCCAGCGCAGAGCCTTAATTGTATGCACTGGTGATTTTTTAAACAACCTCCTATGAGGCAACTACCGTATTGGGAAAGGCTCTCATAATCGATTTAGTGGTGAAAGTTCGGGCAGCCGTGTGGAGATTGCGAAGAGGTCGGGAAGCATTTGGGATGCGGTTTCGAGCCGGGCTAGTACCGGAGCGGAACGGTGGTCACAATGCACCGGATCCAAATTTTGAGCAGTGGTCCATCTCCCGCCTGCGGAAGAGGTTTCAGAGTTTCGCGATGGAGGCATGGCAGCTAGAATGGAACACCGTGACTAAGGGAAGGTCCTTGTATATATTTATACAGGACTTGGAGGGGTGGTATGCCTCTTGTTCATTTTCAAGGGCAACGGGAGCCCAAGAGCTCACCAACCACGCCAGTTTGAAACAATATCTGTTTAGGTTCCGCCTGGCAATTGATGAGCCGTAAGTCTGCAGGGAAGTCCAGTCAAATTAACACATGATGTTCCACTGTTCCGCTCTTGTGGGGGCCAGAACTCGGGCCACTCTGGAACTTAGAATTCAAGGGAAAAATTGGCCACGCACAACGGCGAGTCAGTGTGGCAAAAGCCGCATTGTGGAACCGTATGGGGATTCCTGGATGCGGTTGCTTTGTTCAGTCGGCATCAGTAGGTTACTAAAGGAGAAGACTCCTTCAGCATTGCTGCAGGAAGCTACTCCTGAGAAATAGCTGGCCACCAGCCAATTATAGCCCCAAGCGCTGTAATATGGTGAACAGGTACACCATATAATGGAATGCCATTGCTGGCATTCAGCGACCTAGGCGAGGCAGCGAATTGCTGTCCTTGATGGAATAAATTTTATATTTATGACAGTCATATATTTCAGCACAGACGGGGTGCGCCTACCCAATTTTTAGTTAATATATGACAAGTGAACGGTGGAACACAAAAGCGAGTGGTGTCTTGCGCCACGCTTATTCCGTTCACGCGATTAGGTTAGCTAGATAGGATATTGGTCGCTTAACTGTTCAAGGCTCAGTAGCCTTTTGTGGTAAAGACATTCGGTCTTATGCTTTAGAGCGACCGAATGGGATGGTGACGGGAGAAATGCCAGTAAAGAAATAGCCGTTCTATTATTTAAGACAGAAAGAAGAATCAAGTCGCTGAACTCCAGACTGATCAGCAAGTAAATAGCGCGTTAGATTAATGTTTCAACGAACAAGTACAAAGCCCACCGATTTTCTATTCAGCAGCAGCGCTGACACCGACCGATTTTCATGTTTACTACACAACGTATACAATAGTAATAACAACAATATTACGTAAAACATGACAACAGAATAGTATACAAAAACTATTAATCGATTGCAAGTTGGATGCCGAGAACCAGCGATGAATAGAAAAAGGCCTTGTGATACTCGACGTACGATGAGTGGAATGAAGCCAGCAATGTGTGCGGATGTGTGTATAACATATCGTGCAACCTTAATGAGCGGATAGGAGGGCATTCCGATGTATATATTTTTATTATTATTATTATTATTATTACCACTGTAGAAGCATCGAACGAGGACGTTCTCCATTACTATATACCATTGTCTCTTACTTCCGTTGCGCGACCTTACTACATACATCATTATTGCGACATATAGTAATTACGTCAAAGATTATGATATACAATTTACTGGAAGTCGACCAAGCGTCTTGTTGTAAACTTTCTATTAATATCTCCACCTAATACATTGTATACACAGAGTTTAAAATTACGTCCGGCAGTTTTGTTTAAAAAAAAAAAAAAAACAATAAAAAATTATTAAGCATGCAGGTATACCACAAAACAGAAACAAATGGTGGGGATATAGATGTCAATTAAAAGAAGAAACGACTATAAGAAATAATAAAGCGTGTTTAATCATTAGTTGCTTTCTGAAGAGATGAAATCACACAACACACATAATAATAATTCTGTAATTTTTAATATTTTGTTTTTAATTTGTAAAATGAGATCGGAATTCTTCATTAGTTTTAAGTCCGTTTATTTTGTCACCATCTTGTCTAATTCTACGCGGATTACTCCTACGACAGCTCTGTTAATCAAACTCATAATTAAACGGGTTTAATAAAATCATATTACAACTGATCGGGGGAGGGGGGTCATTAAAATTACAACCCCGACAGATAGATAAAATTACAACATTGGAATTTATAAATTATAATTATATAAATAATTAGGAACATAATTTTCTTGATAGACGTAATTAACAAAATGTTATCTGTAAATTGTAATCGATACAAATAATTTTACATTATATACATGTAAATGTTTAATTAATAACTCAAAACGACACAAGTTAAAGTAAAATTCAGTTATTTTACTGGTACATGAATTAAGTACGGCTCAGAATGAGTAAATAAACTTCTCCCAAATAAAATCGGAACCCGTCTTCTGATCCGTTTGTACGTAAGGAAACATGAAGTAGCAGCACCGAATTACGCGTCCGATTGAAAATATTGCACTAGTATTTGCATTACACTGGGAATAAAACTGAACTAATATATTCAGTTTAGGAATAAACAACGCAATTACGAAATAGACACCTTAATAGACCTTAAGCGATCGTAGATTGTCCGATGAACAAAATAGACGGTATATTAATTTCATTCATTTTTATCCCCTCTCTACGGTTGTTTGCTCATCAAACCGTCCAGGACCTGTTCTTTATATTCACATAGCCGTATATATTTATTAATTGAGGGCGAGTACAAACATTTTTATCCCATGAAATTCAACACAAAATTTATACAAAACCTTTACAACATCCTTTTCCACAATTTCGTGGAAATTTTACTAAAAAAAAATTATTTAAAACTCTCAAATTGTAATTTATTATAACTTACGATGAGAATATTAATTCTGATGAATTGTTCTCGTAACATCGGTTATATGTCAGTTATTATAGCTAAGAAAAATGAAAATTCCTAGAAAATACAGTTGAAAAATTCGTTTTCAATGAAAATCTTATCATTTTATTTCATCTAATTTCTGTAGCTTCAAATCTCATGGTACCTAGCTAACAAGAGGACTTCATTTCCTTGACCTCTAAAACCAAAACAGGCTTTTCCGTTGACTTAGATTATTTAAAGCACAACTTTCAACATTTTCATTTAACCTGTCGCTGTGTGAAGAAAAATTCAGAGAAGGCATGTCCTATCTATAAATATTAATTAGCCAAGCACTTCCATAATTGAAATCTATCAACAGTAACCTTCGGAAGTACTTTTAAATTTTTTTTTGGCAGTACCCCCTGGGTATTTTAGTCACAATAGTTTTATTATTGTTACACAAGAAAAATTTAAAATAGTTGGATTCCCATCCACCCCCTCATTACAGATAAATTGTTATTTTTTTCTTCTCTATTTTGGCCGCTTTAGGACCGCGTTCCAGCTTCCTTCACTTCTTTCTTCTTTACTATTTTCTCTTTGTCCATTACCTCTTCATTCTCTCCACATGTTTTTCATTGCGACCGTTTCGTTTTCGGATTTTTTTTTTTAATCTTTTTGTTATTTTTTTTCTTTGCTCTTTTATTTCTTAAAAATTTCATCAGTTCATCTGTTTTTATTCGTTCTGGCAAAGTGACAGAAGGAACAAGCCATTAACGTCGCTTTTTCACTAGGTCCATTATTTTTTCAATATTTTGCAATTTTTAATTTTAATTTTTTTTGTGATGATATAACGGCACAAGCTTATATTACAGGAATGAAAGCTATATTTTGAGAGTATTAAAAATGCCGTTCCTGGTCGGGATTCGAATCGAGAATCCCAAATAAAAGACCAAGACAATATCACTCCGTCTCTGAGATTGGCAAATTATCTCTTCTGTTTTTACTGATGACGGAAACAATGTTTTGCTGTCATTTTTTGGCTAAGTTTGCTCCTTCACCTAAAAAAAGGTTTTTGAAGCTAGGCCCTCAAAAAAAAAGGATCGATCGATTACCAACGCTTCCTTAAATGTCAGTATATTAAAGGTTTCTTGCTGTTTTGTAACTTGAGACCCGCTTATTCACTCACTATTTATCGATGGGACTGTGCTCTTGGAATAGACGTTCTTGGAATTTTTTAATTTTCCCCTTAATGTGGGGCGCTGAGGAACAAAAACTGTCAGTCCATCAACTTATATAGTTTTTTCTTATTTAAATATCGCTTAAAGATCCATTAGATTATATTAGAAATAATAACTTTTTGCAGGTAACTCTTTATTTTTCTATTTTGATTTGTATAATACTCAAAACATTTTCAGAAATTTTATTCCCCATCCTCTCTTAAGTGGAAATTTCAACCGCTTCACACAGATTAATTACGTATCTTACAAATTTATAGTTAACAGATAAAATAAAATATAGCTCAGAGGAATAATTACAAAACTATATTCACATGTCATAATTCTATTTAAAAACTCATCAACAAATCATAATACAAAGAAATTTAAGATAAAAACTTCAAACTAACACTCATAGACAGACGCTAACAAAAATTTCTATATTTTCAAAAAATAAGGTTCTGTTGTCTTAAAAACAATAAACGCATTATTAAAAAAAGTAAATACGTTACCATCAACCGCAACAACTAAAAGGAGTAAGGAAACGTTTATATAGGTCCGGTCTCGGGAGGGAGGAGTTCTTCGGAGAGGGTGGTTTAGCTGGTAGGTCAGGTCATACTATGCCTAATAACATCTTGGCAAAGCCTGTTAGCCAGGTAGCTAACCCGGGACGAATAGCGGCCCGGGTCCGAGTCCGACACTTCGTGCGTAAATGGCATTCCTTCATCTCCGGAAAAAAAAAAAAAAACAGGTCAGACAAGATGAATTTTCAGTATTAAGTATAAGAAACACGTACAAACTCTTAAAATAAAAGCGAAACAAGGAGAGAACAATAGAGGAGAACATTTTTTGGTTAGGTCTTTGCATATAAACAAAATATGAGACGGTTACAACCGTCCCTTAAAAAGAACACTAAAATCAGCCGACAACAACAACCATCAACCATAAAAAAAAATTCACATAAAAAATAAACAAATATAAATAGTTTTCGATTACTAAAAAACAATTTTCATTCTTCAAATCTCCGCACCGATTAAAACAGCACTATCAAATGCAGAATACAAGATACTATTTGTCGGTCATTCTTTAATTAAAACGTCTTGATGGGTAATATACATTAACTATATAAGCGATTCGTATGCGTTACAAATCTTAGTGTTAAATAATAAGTTCGAAAATACAAATCCTATCGCAATTATAACGATAATTAGCTACATTAAAATATATATATATATATATATATATTATAATAATAATAATCCTATTTCTTATAGAACGAATACAAAAAAAAATAACTAAAGAAATCCTAAAGCGTTCTACGTTTACGAATAAAATTATATTATTTAATAGTTTTAATTTATGAAAAAAAATTATGTAACATTAATAACAATAGTAAATTGTTTTAGGGATATACGAATAAATGATCAGTTTACATTTGTAAACGATAAACTATTTAACCTGCATCACTGAAAGTTTCACTTCTACCTTCCTTCAGAATGAAGAACACGTTATTACTGGAAATCTGGAAATAACGATCGTTGTCATAAAAAATAATGCGTATGTATAGGCCATTATAAACTACCCTTTGGAATAAATATATTTTTCCTGCCGTTCAAATGGAAATATTAAAAATCGTTAACGGCGATTGTAAACCTTATCGATCTATATGACATCAGTATTTGTAACCCGGATTAAAATGGAGAACACACGCGAGCAGCGTACACATACTCGTGGCGTAACGCGAGTCGCATGAAATAATTAACGTTTTAGACTTTAACGGAATGATCGCAACGGATTTATTCTAAAAAAACAATGAAAAAAATAAAAAATACAACAATAATAATAATATAAAAATTTAATTACGGCTCAGATAGCTTTTTTCTATTTCTCTGCAGTGCAGTCTGGTATGTAAAAGAAAGTATTTATTGTAAAATACAATACGATAATCGTAACCGTATAATAAAACACATTTTGATTAACCATATTATATATTTTTATGAAATAATAATTTTCATAAAATCCATCCGATAACAGACAAATATGGAAAAAAAAAAACAATTCATCAGAAGTGTTCTCCGATCGTACTTAATATATACGTAATATTTCTTAAATGTATTTTTTTTTTAATTTAAATATGAACAATACGGGCATATATTTTGCATATAATTACAAAAGTTAATCGGACTCTGATTTTCAGGTACGGTTCTCTTATTTTACCATACAAATTTCAAAATCACATGTTTAAAATTTTTTAACGATAATAGTATAATTTAAACGTACTTTGATTAACAATAATGATAATAATAGCGCTAAATATATTATGAAAAAAGATTATAAATTTTTTAGTCATAAGAATATATTTCGCCCTTTTAAACATGGCTTTCTCATTAATACTGTCTGCAACAGGATAAGCGTAATCTATTTTTAAATTTTCAAATTAATGTAATAATTTTAGTATTAATTACGCTCAGTAAATGTATTTTGTGAAAAAAAGTAAATAAAAATTTAATTAGTCGGTAAGCATAATGCAAACACGAAACTACCTGTTTATACTGTTGCTCCTAATATAACCTGCAAACGCATCTATTTACTAAATTTACATTAAAAAAAAAAACATATTCCTCCTACGCTATTTTTTCTTAAATAATTCTCAATTAAAAATTAATTGATCAAAACTGATTCTTTAATTTTTTTAAAAATATTTCTACCGATTATTAATATGTTTTACTTTGAACTTATTACTAACTATGATTTCCGAATCGATTATATAAAATGAAAAAAAAATTTTACTGCAGTTTTCGTAAGAAAACTTCGTGTGATAATTACATTTTTTATAAAATTTATGACCTATCGTCGATAAAATACATGGTATATCTTTAAAAAAAAATTGGCAGCCTATTGAAAAGAATTAAATGTAATTATTAAACTCTAGATTTTATAAATTCATTAAAAAGGGATATACTTTTTCTGTTAGGTAAGTTCTACGTACAATAGATATTTTAACATTTATTATGATAAATATTAATAAAATATTTCAAAATTTTATTTTTCGGTTTATTTTTTAATCCCTCTTCCACCTCTTTTACAAAAACATTTCTCACCCGCTACTTGAATGAAATATATCTGGTACCCGGTTTATTTTAGACTGAAACCGTAAATTTAAATCATTAGACTTCGGACGACGAACGCTAATTTATCAGATCTTTTTTACGTTTTATCATCTGTATTTCTAATGATTATTTTCTAATTATATTATCTAAAAACATTTAAACAATACGAATAATGCACTTGATTATATATATATATATATGTATAAACTAACTGATTTTGCCGTAAATCATTTTACCATAACAATTTTCCTTCATTTACTATGAATGTATAAGGCTAAATACAAATAATTGATCCTTCATTCATTACACGGCCTGTTTTCAGTTAAATAATTTTTGTAACGGTAATAATTTTCCAAGATATGTAATTTATTTATTTATCATTTTTTAAATGTCTATTTCGAATAAAAAAAGACACCGTTTTCGCGGTAGCGTAAACATATATTATCAATAATATGCGATGTAGAATTAATGATAAGCGAGTTTCGCAAAATCTTATACGGCTGGAGCAAAATAAATATTGAATTAATGAATACTATAAATACATACTGACAAAAATTAAATGAATCCGTGCATCGTACGAGTTACGATGTTATTGATAACCGACTACACAGAAATTCCTACCTGGGCGTGATCGCATCGGCTAGATGAGAAGTAAAAAAATGGAGGAAGAAACGAAGAAATATTTTCAGTACCAATACAGCCCCCGCGAAAGCGCGATAACTTATATCAGAAGCAACAACATCAGTAGCCCAGCTACCAAAGAGAAGAACGGAAGGGTGACGCACACGAAAGTACATACATACACATACCCATATAGACTATAAACATACACGCACGACACATACACACATATTCGTTGACTGTCAATACAATAGTCGGTCGACTATTGTATATCGTAGAAACAGGGAACATTTGATTGGACCACTCCAGTCTTTTCAAAATACACTCACCATCGACCGATATTCTTGCTACGTTTCTCTTCCACCCTCCAAAAAAAAAAACCTTCACGTTTTAATCTTTAACCGAAAAGATTTTTTTCAGTGAATTCGAACAGAATGACTAAGTTTTTCTTCATTTCGATAATCGAGGTAAGAAACTTCGTACAAAAGTAAACAGAATACGTCCCGTAAAAAAAGGCTAACTAAAAGCCTTTAGAAAAGATCTTGCGAACATTTCTTTTTTTTTGTTTTGGTACTATACAAATCGTATATAAAGAAACATATTCTCGCAAAACATCTCTATATATTTCTGTTGATATTAACGCGTAAAATTAGTATATCGTTGTTACAATTACTTATATTCATAGATTTATTTTATCGTATCACCAGGAAATTCTTCTATGAATTAAGTTGTGATATACGTTCAAAAATGTGCAGGTAATACACCTATTATAATAATTTCAGTTACAAAAACTATTTATTAAAAATTATTTTATAAAATACTATTTAAATGTTATAAGTTAATTTATCGAGACAGAGGAGAAGGGATTTATGAATAAATTAAAACGATTCAGATCGGTCAAGATATCTAGCGCGTAATCTTGATTTTTAACGATGTTAATTTATTCCCTATTGTAAGGATACGTGAATAACATAATAAACTCATAATGCCGAGAACCGCATTAAAATGACTAAACATGATCGCCGTATTTACTTTTTTATTTAACGTTTTTATAATCAGAAAACTGATAAAAATTTTGAAATTGTTATATATAAATTTTTGTTATAAATTGAATGTAAAGTCGACAAATTTTTAAAAATTCTAAAAAAAAGAATTTTTCAAAAAATAAAAATAAAATATACTTTCCCAAAAATGTTTTTTCTTTTACTTAGCGATTTTTCAATTTCAATTCAAGAAATTTTGACTTATTTTACCCATCAATCAAGAATTTTGTTCACCGAACACGAAATTACCTGTACCAAAATTACTTTTATTTCGGTATCTGGAAATACAGATTAAACTTTCATAAATACAAATACGATTCTTGTCCTCGACTTTAAATATGATCGGACACCTTTTTTACCGAATGAAAACGTTACATTAGGAGTAGAAAGGAAAGCCCCGTGACGGGTATCCCGAAGGAGAATGAGTACGGATATAGTAGTACGGATATAGATGCTTAATACTAATATTATGGTAGAAATCGTCTTACTTAATCGAAACTACTTCAAAGAACGTGTCATTTCTACAGACTGGAAAAAACAATACGCTATTAAAATAACTGTAAAATTTCCTGTAATTTTACTTAAGTTATACAGTGATAAGCATTTCATACCGTTGAAACAGCTCCGTGAATAAAGAGGAAGGTGTCCAAGCACGATCATAGTAACTATAGCCTGCATTGATTCACCTCTCCGGCAAAACACAAGTTTGATATATAAATCAAACATCCACACCTGATTTAAAAATGTTAGATTACTAGGACTTCCATTCCGATTATTTCGAGAACTAAACTCAAATATTTAATGAAAAAAAATACCACGAACGGGTATCGAGGGAGAATCAAAATAAAAAATCGTAAGAAGTTGAAAACTTCAACTGAGATCGTTATTTTTGAAATCGAGAGTCATTTGTGAAATATTTTATATCATAAAATCTTTAGATTTAAAAGAGGTAAAAACTCGTAAGATTGAAATTTTTCATTAAATCCGATCCTAGGACCTGACTCTTTCTATCTCTTTTCCCCTTTGAGATACCTGTTCGAAACTTTAATGTCATCGATCCGTAACGTATAGAAGTCGTACCGAATTAAAAAATTTTGGTGAGGTCGATTCCAAGTTATTCACCCGAATAGACGTCAGGACAAACCCACTCGTACGCAATAAAACGAATAAAATTTATCGTCCTTTTGAAGTGAACTTTTTTTGGCGCGTTGTGTCAAACACTTTTGTGATAGACTTTTGCATGGAGAAAAAAATAGCTGACTCATAATCAAAAATCGTCATGAGACGCCAAGCATATGTACTGGAGAGAAAGACATGGAGCGAGAATTTATACATATATGCTTATAATATATGTAAAATGAGAGGTGGGAGAAAAAAAAATCTATGATCTGTCAGCGATTCCCGATACACTTCTCTTTCTTTTTGTCTCTCTCTCTCTCTCTCTTTCTGTATACTTACATGCGCACATGCACATATACGTTTACATCGATATACAGTAAAGAAAGACGTCGATTCCGCTTCTTATTCTTTCTCGCGATCTTTTTCTCTCTTTCTGTATACCGGTACGCATATGCGTATACATTAATACACTGTAATAATCCGGAGAAAGACTGTTGTAATTATTTGGAGTGCGTTGCTTTGTAGATATGGTTGTGTATACCTATACGTATTGAAGTGGTTTGTTAAGTGTTTTGTGTAAAATTAATTTTAAAACCGATTTCATTTTTATTATAAAATTATTTAACTATTACACTATATTATATTATAAATGGATTTCTTAAAAGGACTACGAAGTTCTTTTAAATGAATAATTACATACATTATAATCAGAAATAGAATCAAATATAATTATTAACACCGATGATCGGTACTCATTGTTTTAAGTTTTCACCTCTGTTAGCCACTCCCGCGACTGGCTATTTTTTTTTTTTTTTTTTTTATATCTCATCACTTCCCGTGTTCATAAACCCTAAAATTCGAAAAGATTATTTGTAGAACTGTTACCATAATTTTCTCATTTTTTATGGTAGTATATAACTCAGAAAAAAAACATAACGATCCAAGTAAATATTTTCGCTTACCGAATACCTATTAAATGACATTAATATGTTGTATATTTCAACCGACTCCGAATACTGGTTAATCAGAAATACCAATTTATAAACAATTTTTCAACTTCTTTTTTTATGGAATTTCACATTATTCTTTACAATCTACTGTTCGGAAAATTTTTTCCTTTCAAACTGTTTAGTCTTTCAATAGTTAATTTATACACCCGTGAAACTTCCTTTAAATTAATTCATAAATAAACAAAAATAAATAAATAGTTTCTTGATTTTTTCGTGTCTATTTTCGCCCGTTCATTTCTTATTAATACCCGGGCGATAATAACGTTTAATGTTGTTCGCCCACAAAAAAATAAAAATAAAATCTTATTAATACCAATAATTATTCTAATTCCATTCAAATGATCTGCTGTATCTACTATGTCTGCTTTCAAAAATCTGTCTTCCTTTAACTTCATCGATCGGTAACTTCAGCTGCCCCGCAAATATTGACCGTAACTAGAATATTTATTCTTACCATCAACGATCTAGTTCTCCGCTCTCGGATACATTTTGTCCGTTCTTTAACAGATAGTTTTATTTGATTCTACGTGAAAAAGCGTAATTCTTAAGTAGGTTATTTTTTCGTAAAAAAACGCCGCCTATTTGAGTAAAGGCGGTACATATTTAGTGCGTGTTGTGGGATATAAATCCATATTTTTCATCGACAGCATCTAACAACATAAAACAAAGCTATAATATATATTCTGTAATAAAATAAATAGAAGCATCTTTTATTTACGTTAAATTTACAATAAATTGCCTAAATGTTCAAGAAAGATGGTTATTACAATGCGTTAAAGATTATAAACGAAAATAAGTATATGAAAATATATATATTTACTCCACAAAAATGTTTCATGGGGCAGAACTAACGCGCATTTATCCCCAAATAAATAAAATACAGACAGAAATTAGAATTAAATTCTACAACGACGAATTTGTAAATAAGCAGACAAATTGACTGACAATTGTTAACAAAATTTAAAAATACGCTACATAAAAACTAAGATTACGCTTTTAAAGCCACGAATTTAACATGCGTTCAGACAATATGAAATTCGTCAACCTAATTTTTTCCATAAATCATATTAAAGCAATCGACGTAACACAAATGAAATACTCTATCATTCGTTTACCAAATAAACAAGTTTCTTGACTTCTACAAGATGACACAATTAACAACAGCACCATCTGACAGCGGCACCGTTGAAGTACAATTTTGAAAAGATTATCTGGAACCGATCCAATCCTACACAAAACGCGGGTAATTTTAAAATTTTTATTTATTTTTAGTGTACCTGTATGTCGTCACGCTGGACAGTCGAACAATAGTGGACTGAATAAGCATATTTTACGTATTTATGCATTATTTAGTCTTTTAATGAAATATACGTTCTCATGATTTTATTTAACTTTTTAAAAAATCTAAGCCAAACTCGCGTTATTAAAGGACTCTCGACATTTAAAACAATAAAAATAAATTAATGTTTCTGAAATTCAAGAAAAAAGTGCTGATGTTCAGAAACATTTCCTTTTTCTGTCTGGTTTTTTTTTTTACTATTTCGACAGAAATTAATATCAGCATGTATGTCAATTTTATTTTCCAGTAATTCATAACTAGATGTCAAAAAATTTTCAAATAATTCTAATGTTATTATAACAGTAAAGTAACAGAGTAATTAAAATATGAACAGACAATATCAAATAGCATTTTTATCATAAAAATGAATTTTTATTATAGCGGGAATTATATTTCAAAAACAAACTGAATTATTTTAATAAAATTCATCGCACATATTTTAAATGATATTATTCACGGAACAAAGTGAATAAGTAAATAAATGAGCCAAAAATATTTATTCCATTTAAAAAAGTCCAAATTAATTTTTAAATCTTTTTATTATTTTAAACCGGTTGTTTTTATAAAAAAATCCTATGTATTTATTGTAAACAGAATGATTTCTGATTTATTCAGAAAACCGAATTATGACAAAAATATATAAAGTAATTATGAGAGGGTGTAGAAAATTTATATTTTTAGACCAAAATATTTTTTCTGTTTTGATATTATTTTTCCGTCTTGATCCCAGTTTTTAAAATTATTTTTTCGTTTTGGAATTTAAAGATGTACTTTATAAAGAATGACAATTATTAATAAATACTTGTATGGACTTTTATTAAAATACTTCAATCGCTTGAATTACATTTTTTTGTTTTTAAATAACAAAGGCAGACGGACGGAAGCGAAGAGTTTTCAGATACCGGCTTGTAAAATCTTATTTTAATTTTACGTAACGAATCATTAATTTGTCCATGAATTTCAGATATACTTAATTATATATAAGCACTCGTAAAAAAGATTAATTATTTTAACTTTAGAAGTTACAAAATTTACGTCCTCGTTTTACTTAGTAGATATATCGTTTACTCAGATGTTTTTTTTTTTAAATAGTTTCCCTATCTTCTATATCTCAGAAACTTTTGTAATTTTTCGCAGTTTTGCCGATCTAATTTTTTATTTTTATAACTCCCACGTTATTAGGTAATATTTTTTTGTAATGAAAAAAAAAAAAAAATAACCAGCAGCAATATCCTTATTATTACAAATAGGTTCTGAAAAAGTGCAAAATCAAAAATAAAAGGGTCGAGGACTTACGTGGATAAAGAACAAAACAAAAGTCGGCAAGTTTGTAGTCGGCGTATGTACTTTGACACCGGAAGCGGCCACCTGTATACCTGTGTACGAACAGATGCTCGAATACCCGGTTTTTATTAACCTCAGGAAACAATCCGGAGGTTTATACAAGTAGTCGGCGAATGGAATACATACAGTTAATACTTAATGCTATGCGATGAGAACCGGAGAGGAAAGACAGAGGGAGGTAAGATAAAAGGGGTAAACGGTTATAAGGGTGAAGATAGAGAGTCTTTCCCCTTACTCCCTCGATCTTTCTCTATCCTTACTTCTCGCAAGGGGGAATAGCTTAACTAGAAAGAGGTAGACGGATAGCTCGCCGATCGGTGGTGAGCACAAATACTGAGTAATAAGGAAATAAAAATGAATAAGAGAATTCAATCGGCGAAATGTGAAGAGGGCTGATTTGGCGGCAACATCTAGAGACGGCTAATTAATGGGGGAATGTTTATGGGCCGGAAGTTCGCGTCAGATGAAACAATGAAGGCGGCGAGGCAAAGACCCCCTGGGCCGGCCGTCGACTGGTTGTTGGTGATCGCCGTGGTTTATTGAAACCAGGGAATTGTTCTTCATCGTACACACATATACGTATACACACGCTCGCGCGCAAGAGAGAGAATGAGTGAGAGCGAGTGAGAGGGGGGTGAGTGAGTGAGTGAGAGAGAGGTACAAATTGTATTTATATAATATGAATGTGTATAATAATACTACTACAACTACACAGTTCATGAAGTATGTAATTGTTTGTATGTATTTCTTAACGAGTTAGTTTGCTTAGTATTGAAAATAAATGAAGAAGTGTTTTTTAAACCTGAAAACTTAGACTGCTTTGTGTACAATGTTTCGTTTTACTCGACTCTGGAGACTGACTATACATTTAAAATGATGTGATTTTTAAGTACTCTTTTTTCTGATGTTTATTTGACCGTTTTTGGTTCGAAAAATATATTAGAATGTATATTTGCTAAATGTAACATTGGCATATAATTTATTTTTCTTTAATAAATTCGGAAACCGTGAACTTAGATAACCTGATCCCAAATTCATAAAGTAAAAATGGCCGTTCTTTTCTGTTGAAGTAAACACAGTTTTCTGCCGTAAAATTTAATAAATCTTTCATCTTTGAGTTGATTTTTTTTTTTACGCATATTCACCCTTAAATTTTGTAACTTATGTGTATGGCGTGACATATTGTCTATCGATTACTCGTACATCGTATTGTTTTAAGGTTATCCTCATAAATCAATATTTTCATTGAATCAAGAGACATTACACACTCGGGCGATTTTTGGAGACTACATCTCACAATTAAATTCAGCTAAGGTATCGGTAAGATAAAGTTGCGTAGAATGTTCTCTTATGATCTATTAAACTTTTGATAAGCTAACGCCTGAACATATTAAACGACTTTTGTAAAAAACTTTTTAAATTTCAACTTTTAAGTCGTTTGACCGACGGGGCCCTAATGTTTTTAATACAAGTTTTGATTTTTTTTAAGCGATTATATTGTATGTAAGAGTTACAATTTCATTCGTAATTGTAATTTTAATGATAAAAATATCAATCGGTCGATGAGATCAATCGGGGCCAAAAATTACTTACTAGAAGTTCTCGATTATAATTTAATATTGTATAATTTTTAAGATAAAAACGTCATTTGGTGTATTACTCTAAATATTACATAATTAAGTCATTAATATTTAAAAACCTTTTGCTGTAATTGAAACAAAAGTCTATCAAGGACAAAGCTGGGAAAGTTACGCTACCCTTTGATGGCTTTTTTTAAATAACACCAAGAAAAGTTTTACTTTTTTAAAATCGTTTGTACTTAAGAAAAGGTTATCTTTTACTGCGGTTTTCTCCAACGTCTTAAGATAATACTTTCAGAAAATAATTAATGCTCACGGCTGCCTAGGCGCGCATAAGCGTGCACACACTCACACAAAAAGAATTATTATTAAATGTTTCTTCAAAGAAAAAATAGTTAGGCTTTTCGCATTAAATCTCTTCCAATGAGTATGAAGCTTGATAACTTGCCTCAAAAACGATAAAAAAAAATCAAGTGTCATTATATTTTATTGACTTTTTAACTTATACAATTTAATTTAATTTATGAATTCGGTCTCCAAATAAACCGACCAAGAACTAAAGAGATCTACCCCTTATGGAAAACGTTTTGTCTTATCTCGATTAAAACACTCTAAAAATTCTAAAAATATGCCCATTAACTTGCCGATAAATAATCGTTTTTCATTATTAGACACACGCGCATGCTAGCGCGCGTTTGTATATATATGAAGCATTAAGTTTTTACCAAAATCATTGTCTAATTCAGTGAGTCAAAACTAATATACCAGCAGTTTTAATAATTTAAGCTAGAATTATTAATTGAAATAGAAATTACGTAAAAAAATAGCTAAATAGCTTTTAAAGGAAAGCTGTAAATCCAAAAACGAACCGACTACGCAAGGTTAAGGAGAAAATATTAGTTATTAATAAAACCTATTTAAAAATATGTGATTTGCAAGGATGTAAATTCAAAATAATATAAAAAACATTAAGAAGTTTTTTCATAAAATTTCTTACTTCCAGAAAAAAATTATTATTGAGGATAATATTCACAAGCATGATAATATTTTTGTCCGTGACAATTAGAAAAAAAAACATTTATAGGATTCTATTGAATAATAAAAATGATTAAGACTAAAATTCAAATATCCGATCAATTTTTCAATAAAATTAATTTTTGAACAAAAGATTTCATAAGAAACATATTTTTAGCGATTTAATAAAAAAAAGAGTATGCGCCTGATAAATAACAGAGAATGTATCAGAAGGCCCAATATGATAAAAGAAAAAGAAGTATTTTGATCTTCCTCAAAAAAAATAAGAATAGAGTTGTATTTTTTACTTACCTGACGCCATTTAAGATTGTGCTCCCTCTTGAAGGAGAATATCTTAACGCAATCACAGAAAATCTGACATAATACAATGCTTGACCTTCTTAATTAAATGATTTTTATTGTATATGATCCGTCTACGTTATTAACCTGTATGCGTAACACCAAATGTTTTTATAACAGGCTAGTACGTGTGTTAGCATTCACGTACCTAACATTTCCTCCTCGATCTCTGCAGCAGCTCACTCAATTTCACGGTATAACTTCCCCTACCCAAGCTATACTGCAAAAAATCTTTTTTTTGTTTTGATTTTGTCACTGTACGCGCCAATGTCGCTGTATGCTCAGTAAGCATTACCTCATAACTTAAAAACAAAAAAAATCATAACTTAAAAAGAAAAATACATATGCAGTATATTGTATCACGAAGTTTTCACGGGACTTGCATTACTATTCTACTCGTGAAAGTAATGGAAAACATATATAAACTTATGTTCAATAACGCTTCAATTACGAGTTAGGGCTAGTGAATGATTTCGCTGGTAATTCAGCTACCCCGGTGGAATGAAGTCATATTGAAATTTTGACGACGTTAATTAAGGATCAGAATTAATTAAGAATTAGTTAGTGATTTTTTATGGTTTTTGATGTTTAAAATCTAATAGGTACCAGAACCGTATCTGAAGTAGTTTTGGGAAATCTAGGGTAAAAACCAGTAAATTGTGGTAAAAAAAAAACTGTTTTTATATGTTTGACTTATATCTTTGTTAACTGGATAATAAACACTAAATAATTTTTTTTTTAAACTTTTAGAGAATTCAATCCTGATCTAAATGCCATAAGAAATGTTGAATAAAACAAAAAAAAAATTTTTTTTAATTTTATTTAGAAACAGTTCGCTACACTTTGATTTAGCGAACTAGTTTATAAGTACCAATTTACAATAAATGTTTAAAACTGGCTCCGCCATTTTCAACACATTTCTTGCCACACTTTTGTACTTGTTTTATTGCTTCATTTTAGTTTTTCACGGCAGTCCTTAAGATGCTGAGCTGCATAACAATGCGAGCAATTAATTCCTAACGAGAATAATTTTTTTTTGTAAAAATATTTTCATCCACCCTCATACGCAAAAATTTAAGGGTGTTAGACCAAGAGATCTTTGTGGTCAGGTATGTGAACCTCTACGACCGATCCATTTCTCAGAGAAATGATGATCTAAGTTAATGGAAACGGCACAAGAAAAGCGGAGAGGCGCGGCATCGTGCTGGAAGTATACTTTGCGTCGACGCTAGAGAAGAATGTTCAAGCAGCTCCGGGAATTCTTTTTAAAGAAAATGAAGTATGATGCTGAGAAGTAGACCTCAGAATTTAAGCGGCCAGGTTGTGTAAACGATCCAAACAATTGATTGTGATGAAGGCGTCATAAAATTAACGCTAAATCGGTGTTGAAAATTGCCTTTCACCGTTTCATAGCATTTACTTCTGTCCATGTAAGTTGCTTGCGTAAGTTGTTGACACCATCTAGAGTGAAATTCCCCTCGTCGGTAAACAAAACGCCGGCCTCCGTAGCCGAGTGGTAGCGTCTCGGCTTTTCATCCGGAAGGTCCCGGGTTCGAATCCCGGTCAGG
>JAAAKQ030464086.1:0-24190 GCA_010016005.3 Zanna intricata | reverse complement strand
TAATAAGAAAACTTAATTATTACAAATGAAAATTTAAACTGATTTACAAAATTAAAGAAAAATTATTGCCTCGGGTCGTACTGACCCTAACAGTACATGTGTATAGTATAATGGGAACAGAACAGCAGGGTTAAATAAAAAAAGTATTGTTTAATCTAAAATTGTGCAATTAAGTTAGTTAAAAGTAGTAAGGTTAATTAGAATAGAATTTCCAGTAAAATTCAACTTTTTAATTTGGTGAAAAGTGAGAACAAATGAGGAAACGGAATGAGTCTTGAGTTTAATAAGTGCAAAATCTGATGTTAGAAAATAAAAACTACCGAATGATATGCCATTATTGACATTATTTCTCCCGTTAAAATATATAAAATATTAGCTCAAAATCTTTTCCAACTCCTGGTCTTTTAAAACTTCTCTCCTCTCTTACAGTCGACCTATTAGACACAACGTACTTATGCTATGCGACATTGTGCGTCCGGTTTTCAGTTTTCTACAATTTTTCTCCAATATTCGTAGTTTCATAAATAGATAATGTATTTTCTTTTTTCTTTTTTTTTCTACTTTCCTATTTTTAACTTTTACGTTTGAAATGGTTATCAAACGTTGCAGATGTATTTTTATCTTTAACAAAACAGCAATTGTTAAATCAAAATATTTTTAAACCATAACATTTATTCTTCTTAAAAATACTTTAGAACTGTAAGGTGTAGTTTTTTCTCTTTTTTCCAGTAATTTAAGCTTATAACCAATGGACCGTATGGGTTATATTCTCTTGTAAGTGGCAGCCTGACTGAATTGTTTAAACTTCTATTGGTTAATTTCACCTCTAAATGTGGTGGTAGGGAAGATAAGAGAATTTTGTGAAGTGCCTATCTGTTGTGAAGTGCCTATTTGTTTTAGCTTACATTTCAATCGTCCAATGCAAAATCGCTGATCCGTGAAGTGCTGCTTTCACCTTGGAAAATAACATGATTACAAGTCATCTCACAAGTAATTATTGATCAGATGGATATTCGCTAAAGTTCTTGAATTACTGTTTTAAATGAAACTTGATACGTTCTGTTGTCCTTCTATAAATTATTCATCCCATTCTAACGATCTCTAAGCCCCCTTTTTTGAACTCTTCTTACTCTAGCAATTCTGTCTACACATTAAACTTTATTATGTTACGCTATTCATGTAATGTTCATATCTATAAATTTACGGAGCTCTTGTTCTTTGTGTTATTTATGGGCAGGTTTGCCTACAGATCTGTCATGGTCTCTTAGAACCTAATGGCTAAGAAAGCAGTATTGATGGTGATATCTAATAAAGCCAGACATTTTTATACATCTAAAATAAAATTTTTATACCACTGAAAAAGGAGTGTAATGTATTTAGGAGGTATGTATGTATGTATTCATGCATGTTTATTTCTTTCACATAGCAACTCAACGGCTCAACCGATTTAGCTGTATAACTTCGCGTTGGAATCCTTCCGTTACCAGAAATGTCACATACTTGTAAATATTTATATGTTTAGATATATAGTAGTAAAGAATTTCCGGTTGAAGCACAAAATTTAATGAACTGAATGAATGAACTGTACACTGTTAGCCTCTATAATTGTGTTAGGTTTGAACTGAATAATAGAGATTAATCGAATTAATAATATTGAAAAAATAATAGAATTAAATTTATATTAAATAAAATGAAATAAATTTAAATAAATTTTCTTTAAAAATAATGTGCTTCCAGTAGGAACTACGTGTAAAGCTAGAGCGAAAAAGTGATCAAGCACGTCGTGCAAGCCTAGACCAATCATCACCATCATCTGGTAACAAATGGGATACCCCTGGAGCGCTGTTTAGGGAGATGCTCTTATTATATTTATGCAAACAACCGTCCTATTTTCAAAATTGAAACGAGGTATTTGCTAGTATAAAACAAAATCACGATGGAACGGAACCAGTACAGAAATTAACACACCCAGAAAAATCGAGAGGCCTGCAATAGGCCGAGCCCAGCTTATGCCTGGAGAGTTCTCGTAAACTATATTCATTGTTTAAAAATTTGCAAGAATGTTGTGAACATATTCAGTATAATAAATTGTTATCCTTTTCCAAAACTTCCTCTTATTCTTCTAAACGGTTTCTTTTCTTATTTTATAGCAGCTGAGGTGTAGTAACTCTATTCAACTTAACGCGCTAAAAAATTTTGTAATACTGGATTATTTTCGTCTACATACAAACTGTAATCTTTTTTCCTAAAAAATGTTTGTTATTTAACACAAGCCGGTCAATTCACATCTTTTAAATTTTAACAGCTTAGAGAATTAATTCTATTAACTTGTTTTTCTCAATTTTTTGCTTAAAACACTTTTAGATAATTTTTTACTTTAAAAATGTAGTTAGATTCCTATAGTAATAAATATAAAATCCAACTGAAAAGCACCTCGCTCCTCATTTTACCAAATGTTCTTTAATATTTTTGAGACTGATTTGTATTCGTATTTGGTGGTTTCCTAACCCTAATATGGCGCCTAACAAAAAAATAAAATATAGCAGCATTACGTTTATCCGTCATGATAACATTACCAGCAAGAAATACTTAAGAGTATAAATACTGAACAAAAATATTTTAAATAATAATATTTAAAATCATTTTTTAATATTTCTAAATCAATAATTATTTTTAAAGCAGGATATTCAAATAACTTTTACCAACATTTATTCTTTAGTGAAACATTCTCATATCTTTAACCTAATTTAATAAATGTTAGCAGTATACTATCAGCTATTGTCTTAAACCCGCACCTTTTATTTCCACTGACTTTAATATTATTAAATGTCTTGAAAGTAATTCAAGAATGCTATTATTAAGGAGTTAGAACGCGAATTCAAAGTATCTCTTTTTCTGATTATCATAAATATTCTATTTTTTTATTTCTTTATTTCTAATATTTTTTTATCAACAACATCTTAGCAATCTCATTTTGCGCTACATTTTTATTGCCCTATAAAACAAAAGGCTATAAAATAAAGGGTTTAAGCCATTTCAGTTTTCAAATCAGCTTGAATGAATTCTTAATAAAAATATACGAAGCAATTGTTTTCACTTAACAGTTTTCATTTTCAGTTTCTCCAAAACGTTGTATAAATTTCATTAGAATTCAATTTTTTCTTATATGGTTTAAAATTTTAGTTTTAATAAATATTGAACATCCTTCGATTTTCATTCTAAAATAATATTTTATTTCCTATTTACCTACTTAGCTGTGTATTAATTTACCATATAACTAGTAAGTGAAAAACGAATATTTTGGTTTTTAAATACTGAAATTTAAATAGCTGATATCACCCAAAAGTAACTTTTATTATCAAACTGTACATGGCGATTTACTCAATTTGCTTAACTGAGTAAAAATGTTTGAATATTGGCATTTTCATGATTTCATAAGTTTTAGAGCTTTAGAAAATTATTAAAATTTAACTTACTCTTTCATTGTGGAATTATTACCAATAAAAATTACAATTATCTTTTAATAATCTATTATTTTTCAGATGAAAGATAAGAAAATACTGTTTTCATTCCTACTATAATGAACTGTTTATATTGCAACTTCTAAGAAATAATTCCAGATATAAAACATATTATTAAACAACAGTAATCTTATAGTTGGATTTATAATTTTTTGAAAAATTTCTTCCAACTTTTAACCCTTTTTATAATCCGTTTTACTGTAAATAATTTAATATTTATTCTATAAACAGTCAGACTGTTTATAGAATAAATATTAAAGGAGTACAAAACTCAATCCGGAATTAGTAAGTTGGTTTTTCTTCCACGAATTTGTTTTACGTAAGTTTTTTTTTCCCCCCTAACTTTGCCTAATAAGTAATTTTATTTTTGCATGGTAGGTTTAAAATATATTTTAAATATGGCGTTTTTGCTTTTTTAGTTCTACTACATAAAACAAAATTTATTGTAACTTATTTGGTTAACATAAATGGCTTGTTGTAAAAGAAAAAAAAAGTTCCTCTATTTATTAATTATGAACAGATTTTGCTCTCATTTTTCATCACGTTTCATCTTAACGTCTCTTCACTAGCATTATAATTTGTCTAAATCTTTTTTTGTAAAAAAAGTAAGGAATGAGCAGTATCTCAGTTACTCTTAACTTATTCCTGAAAAAAAGTGTTTTTCTGTTTTCAATCTTATAAAAGATTTTATTAATGGAAAACCTATACAAATTAGCTCAAATAGCCTACATATTCTTATCACACAGAATGAGTGAGGTGAGACGATTTGGGTCATAGAATTTGCATATCTGCGTCTGCTATCCACAAACATTGGATATACTTCCTTTTTTTGATTGTTGAAGAACAAAATCTCTGATAGTTTACAACTGAATTAATTTTACTGTAAAAATTACTTATTAGAAAAAAATTATATAAAATTAAATTTTCAGTTTAAAAATATTTTTAGAAATTTATACTGAATCCATAAGTCAGTTGTACAGCTGCAAAGGATTGCTCGAAAATATAGTAAAGTAGTTTTGAATCTTTTTTCATTTGTTCAGATAACCTTGACAAATCTACCGACATGAGAATAATGTTCAGCCGTGGAAATAAAGGGCCTTTCAATTAATTACAGAAAGTTGTGGATTGAGTAAATAACTCTTCATTAATGCCGCACCTCATGTGTTTTAAGTATGTACGAATAACTGCAAAGAGTGATTGATACTGAAAAAATCAACAAATAATAAATCAATTTCTTTGTCAAACATTACATTGTAAAAACAGATTGTAATTGAGAGTAAAGATTCAAAATCATATCAAGTTTAATATTAATTTTATATTTACTGCATTTATTACTTTCAATGAACTAAATTTAAGTCAATTTATAGAATGACTTTTTCATCGTAAAGATATTTGTGGGGTGGTTATATTTCAGTATTCTTTTCAAGGACGTTGCTTGTGTCTTATATGGATTGACTGACAGGAAAATATAATTTAAAAATATTTAGTTTTTCCTTTTCTTTTAAAAAAGAAAATAATTCTTTTCATAAAATAAATGAAGTGGTGCTATGGATTTTATAACATGAACTGAATTATTTACAAAAATTTATACTTGCATTACTTGTAAATAAACAGAAATTGAGAAAATATGAAATAGTAGAAAATGAATGTTTCTGTAAGTAACTGTTGTGAACAATGATGGAGACTGCCACGCTACTGTTTAGTATATTTTGTTGTTGAAATTGTTCTGCGAAATAGAAACTGTAAATAAATTTAGATAAATGTTTATTTACTATTAACCTGCATATTAGATTGAATAAAGAACCACAGTTTAAAATTAATCTTTTTTTTTTGAAATATTATCTCGATATTGTTAAGCAATTTGGTATTATTCTTTATTATTTATGCTCGAAATAGTATTAAAATGTGTAGTATATATTTATTACATGAATTTTTGTTTTGTTTTATAGTATTTATCTGTAGTTTGGATTATTTCTACAGTAATTGATAATAGAGGAGCAAAAGACAATATGTTAAGTGAAAATTGTGAGACTTATTAAAAAAATTCTCCATTCACAGAAATATGGAAGAAAGAAGAAAGTAACATTAGAGAAAAGTTAAGCAGCTATAATAATGTAATAAAGTTATAAGATGATTACTCCATTAAATTTACAGGTTTATGAGTGTTCGAATTAGACTTATTTACTGTTCTAATCATCTGATTTAGATGCAACCTTTCAATACATATTCTAGCCCTAAGGTAGATAATCCACACGCCCGGAAAGTAACATCTACGTTCCACATCTAGGGAAAAACAGCTGTACATACGTACTGTTCATTATGGTGGCTAACGGGCTCCGAGCATTCTCCTTCGGAGATGGAATTTGTTTCGGTCTGATTCTACCTACAGGCCGCCCCAAAGGACTGGATTTATCGGCCAGCTGCAGATGCAAAAATTGAAATTTTTTAATGATACGGACTTACACCAGCATTAGAGCTAGCATTGTGGCAGCTAGGGTTGAAGTGATTGCAGATGTAACGGAGTCCCATTCACTGTCCGCATGAACCCCCGCAAAAGCATGTAATAAGGTGCCCACGAATGTCGGTGCATTGGAGCTCTGAAAGCTTTGGTATATAAGGGCCTAGAATCAGTGGAAAGATTGCGCATCCCCTCTCTGCCAGGACATACACCGGTTCCACCAAAATACCAGACCGAACCTCCAGGGTTGGTAACCCTGGAGTAGGAGTCAGTGGCAGCTAACCTTACTACAGAAGGAAAAAAGAAAAATACAACTTGAACAACCAATCGTGACCTGAGGTGAGTTTTGAGATCGGAAGGTTAGAAAAAGAGGCAAAAAGCACACAGAGAGCTCTATAAATAAACGTGACAGCTAAACCTAAATATTTGACAATCAGTATAGAACATGGCAGTTTCTCGAAGATAAGACCATTTCTTATTGCTCAAGAAATAAAAAATTGTGCTGGAGGTCCTGCAAAGAATCTGTAAAAGTTATAACGGTCTTCGTGTAGAGACAGTTAATGGTAAAAAGTCATTGAAGATCCTTGGGCTGAAAAGAGTGGTGCATACAGCACCCTCAACACCTCAAAGATTGTTGTTGTTTGTCGAGATCTGCTAAATTGTATGGAGCAAGAGATAGTTGAAGAGTTGACATCGCAAGGTGTGACTGACTGCCGAAGGCTGAACATGAGAAGGAATGGCGTAGTTCTTCCGTAAGCCTCTCATGTCCTGACTTTCAACAAATCAACATTGCCGGAGAAGTGCGGGCTGGAATAGGCTGGCTGGATGTGCAGGTTTTTGTGCCGCAACCCATGAGATGTTTCAGGTATCAACGTTTTGGACACACCGCTTTTCAGTTTGGAAGGCCACAAATATACATGTGTGGCTATTAAGGAGAACCATGCAAGGATATTTCTTGTGCGTCAACTGAAAAGGACAGCATTCATGTAGAATCAAGAAACAATCCTGCTTACAAAGATGAGGTAGTTTTACAGGAAGTCAAAAATCTGCAGAAGGTAAACTACTTCGAAGCAAAGAAGAGTAAGTGTAAGTGTAAGCGCAAACCTAGTCAAACAACAACTTATGCTTAGGCTGCAGCTGCAGTTCGTGCTCTAACTTCTGATGATTTAGACTACCTTCTAAGTAAACTTTCGCCCAAACTGGCAACCATGATTGAAAGAATTATAGACAATAAAATGAATTCTTTCAATCAAGAGGAATTTGCAAAAGCATTGATAAGAGTACAGCCTCCCGAATACATACCATCCAAAGACCAAAGTTCTCCTCAACAAAAGAAGCCAGTTGCTAAAACAGAAGTTCTAGTGAGTCTACACAAGATTTTGGGTGATGGTGCGAAGAAAGGGCTTGTGATTCAAGGCCGTCAGAGGAGGCTTTCAAGCCTGCTACAGTTGAGATGGTCTATAAGCCACACAGACCACCCAAAACCACATAGAGAGAGACATATTTCCCACCTGCCTGAGGTGGTGACTGGTGCGGCCCCTGCTGTAGTGATCTCCCAGGTTGCCGCTTTTAAATCGGCCCCTCAATCTGATGCGGATACCTGTCCGTTCTTGCCCGTAGCTTTCATGGCCTCCGATTCGGGGTCCGACAGCAATGCAGGTGATGGTATATCCGCCGAGCACGAAGCTGTTCGGAAAAGAAGAGGAAGAAAGGATGCTCGAGCAGAAAACCTAGGCAATAAATAAAACTAAAATTAGCGAGTGGATAATTCAATGGAATACCAATGGATGTTTGTCAAACATCCATGAGCTCCATCATTTGGTACATGATGTAGACCCAATTTATATATGCTTGCAAGAAACACATTTTCGCCGAAATGTTAATTTCCATTTAAGAAGATATAATATATTTTGGCGAGATCAACCGCCAGTTATTAGTGTGAGGCGAAGTAGCTATATTAATATCGACTAGAGTTACCACCGAAGCTATTGAGACAAATAAAAATCTGCAAGCGGTGGCAATGTGAATAAAGCGTCCGCTTTAAGTCACCATCTGCAGCATATACCTGCCGAATTTTGATTGGAAAGAGGATGACATAGCACATCTAGTTGTTCAACGTCCCCAAACAGTACTCTTGGAGGGTGATTTTAATGCACATAATTATCTCTGGGGGTCGGATCGCATAGATCCCCGTGGAAGAGGATTAGAAAAGTATCCTATTAAATTCTGATCTTATTATCTTAAATAATGGTTCAGGAACTTTCTTCAATGACAGAGGTAAACCGATGTCCTGTGTAAATTAAGCTCTTTTAAGTGCACCATTAGTACTGAGGGGCTCGTTTCATGTTTTAGATGATCTACATGGAAGCGACCATTTTCCGGTATTAATTTAAAATGACATTACCAGGAAAATATATCCCATCTTCAAAAGATAGATATTTGATAAGGCAGATTGGATGAGCTTCACAGCTAGTAACATACTCCCTGATAAAACTGGAGTTATCGAAGTTGCCGTTGTTGCTATAACCAGCGCCATAACATCATTCAGTATCAAATTGTATTTGATACTGAAATTTCCCACGAAATGAGGGAAATTTCAGCACTGAAATGAGTTTTTCATACAATGTACTATTGAAATTAGAAGAACATATGAAAGCGTTGGAGAAAGCCGAGAACACAGCTACTGGTCCTGATGAAATTCATTATGTCATGATCAGTCCGCTGAACACCACTGCAAAGGGTAAACTTTTAGAACTATATTATCAGATCTGACGGGATGGTATCTACCCGCTGTAGTGGAAAAAGTTTATATTGACCCAGTTCCAAAGAAAAGAAAAAATCTGAGAGATCTCAATATTTACCGTTCTATTTTTTTCACGCGCCCTACGAGAAAACGTCATAAAAAAATGATAAATAATCGACTTGGATTTGAGGAAAAGAAAAAATTTATCCTCTCATCAAGCAGGTTTTCGACAATACCACTCGACTACTGATCAAATTATTAATTTAGAAAATATTATATTAGAATATTATATATCACAAGAAAACATTGCGACACAGTTTTCTGTGACCTGCAGGAGGGCATTCGAGATGACGTGGTGTCATGAAATTATGTTTCAATTGCATAAATTGGGCATTCGTAACAATCTGCCAATAGTATTACTTAGCAACTACAAACTGGTTGGGTGAACCCACGAGCGTGACAACTGCCGCAACGAGCTACAGGCAGCCGGGGACCATCTATATTCCCCTGTCACACTTTGTGCCTATTGGCCGCTACTGGATCGGTCAAGAAACCACTGATTACCTCGTTCTTAAATGAACGCGAGCAGGACTAGGATTACTTAGCAACTCGAGTTCCCTCCCGAGGGGAAAAACGCCCCCCAAGTGGCATTACCGGTGCCACAGCCACCCTCCGTTTCTAGCTTTGATGGACTCTACCGGAGGAAATTACTTAGCAACTATACGAACAACCGTAATTTCCAGGTAGAATTTAATAATGAATATTCATCAGAGAAAACATTAGAAAATGGCATACGATAAAGTTCGCCGTTGCTCAGTACCTTGCTCACGATCGCCATCTACAAATTTATATTAGCCATTCCAACAGAAATCAGCAAAAGCGTCTATGTTGATGATATGGCAATTTTATATGCCAGCAATCACACAGTTATGGTGAAGTACAAACTGCAACGTTCGATAAATGTCATCCCCGAGATGACGAAGAACAATGGATTTAAATTTTCACCTGAGAAAACGTTCTGTGTGCACTTCTAAAGGCAGAGTACACCAACTACCAACCTATAGAATACAAAGATAATTTTCGATTTTTATTTTTACTTGTATCTAAATCCGTTACATGGGGATTACATATACAGGATTTAAGTGATAGATGGGAAAAAGCCCTAAACATTATTAAATTTTTATCCACCATCAATTGGGGCCAAGATAAAGATGCTATGTAAAGCATTGTTATAATCAAAACTTGCCTACGGATGTATTGTATATTCATCCGCTAGAAATTCGCACTTTCGAAACTTAGATGTAATATATAAGAACGGAATAAGATATGCCACAGGCGCATTCCGTACAAGCCCAACGACTAGTCTAAGTCAGAAGCCAGAATAATATCATTCCGTTATAGAAGAGAGATCTTATTGCTACAAATCTTATATGCAGCAAATATACTGGCCTTCCCTACCCATATAAATAACAAAACATTCAATAATCATTCTTTAGCTACATTATATTAATATCATAACATCTATTCCTGACCAGCCGGAATACGGTATCGCGAATTAGCAAGGAAACACGAAATTGCCCTACTATACATTAGACATTTTCCACGAGAGAAATATCGCCATGGATTTTACCGGCAGTAAACTGAAGGTTAGATCTCTCCTATGGGAAAATAAAAGAAAAACCAACGAAATCATCCAACAGGAATTTTTATTAACCTTCAGCAGTTACGATGAATACATTAAGATTTATACTGACTGTTTTAAAACCGAACACGGTGTTGGATGCTCCATATACGTAAATGGAGAAGCCTACTTTTGGAAGTTGTCAGATTTGGTGTTTACACAGCACAGCTTACTGCTACACAGCAAGCTCTTCGCTATTCCGAATATAAGAGACAGTGCTTATATGTTCCGATTCGTTTATTGTAGCACTTACTGCAATTCGGAACAAGAATATTAAGGATGTCCTGATACTAACATCCTATCTATTTTATATGTTTTAAATAGACGAGGTCAGCGATGTGTATTTGTATGAACTCCTGGACATGCTGGTATTGCAGGAAATGAAAGCACAAACGAAGTTGCCAGAATGGCAACAGTCAGTGATAACTTTGACATAATTCCTGTATGAATGGCTGACATAATGAACTGTTTAACCACTACAATTAAAAAAAACTGGAGCAATGAGTGGAGAAGATAAATACGAAAGATGAATAAGAAACTAAACGCCGTTAAGTCTTCTCCATAAAAGTGGAAGAGTCCATATTAAACTGACTCGCCGAGAACAAGTGGCGGCGTCTAAACTTAGAATCAGTCACACGCGAGTAACAAATTCATTTTTTATTCGCATTCATTTCGCAATTCATTTGTGCCGGCGAAGGTATACCAATGTGTGGTGCTTGAAAAAAAGTACTTACAGTCAAGCATCTAATGGGAGAAATGCTTGTCTGTATGCCTGTACCATATTGCAGGGTCTCAGAAGGAGGTTTGGTTTAAAAAATAAAATTGCTGCTGATATGAAGAATGGAAATGAGGAAAAAATAGTTGCATAACTGTAGGCTAGCAGAGTACTCTATAATATAAATCAGTGGTGTATTCTCTATTGAAAGTAGCTAACTCTTATCAAGGTAGGAGTTTTTGATTTTAGGTATTGTTGGTAGTTTTTATCATTCGTATTGAGTTTCTATGTTTTATTTATTTATTATTATTTTTAATATCATGGCCCTTCACACCCTGAAAGTTTTCTTGATTTAATATATGTGTTTGTGTTCAGTGTTTTAAAGAAAATGTTAGGGCCCTTTACACCATAACGTATGACGAGCCCGTTTGACGATTTAAATATTATTTTTAAAGCATGTGTCGATGGCTAATGACCATAGCAGTCGATGCCCGTATAATTCCTAAGAAAACAAAATACATATCGCCTCTTTTCCAGAGGCTGTGTTTCTGAAACATTCTTTTTCATCGAGCCGTTCTGTATATATTCTTAACCATAACTTCTATAAATTATAAAATTTATTGAGAATGATATACAATTGCAGATTTTTACTAAAAGATACTCACCAGAAACATATGATACAAGACTAAGATTATCAAATTTGATTCTAACAGAATGATTTGGGCTAGAAAATAAGTCGTTCTTTTTATTTAATTTTCCTAGAGTATATTTATTATAATTTATGAAATACAATTAGTTTATTATTTTTTGTGAAATAATTTTACAAACTTGTGAAAATTTTAAACAGTTCTGAAGAACCAAGTTTTTTTTTTACCCCCAGAACCACCGTTAGTTTATATCTTCAGAGGATGAGATGAATGAATTGTAGCGTGTGTGAAAAATACCATGTTGACCGGGATTGGAACCCGGGACTTCAGGATGAAAGGCCGAGATGCTACCACTAGGGCCACGGAGACCGACTGAAGAACCAAGTGGATCGCCTATTAAATTATATACACACATTTAAAAAAAATGATAAATACATAAAATTTTATTTCATTAACAACTTTTCATAATTATTGTTATTATTGAACTGTTATTTATTGTAAGGATTTCTTTTTACAATCGGAGATTATTAATTATTTATAAATAAATATATTTAAATTTTAAAAAAAGGAGATGAAGTCGGATTAGAACCGATGGCTTTCCCCTTCTCAGAACCAAATATTTCATTAATTAAAATTTCATTTTGCTATAACTCTGGACCAATAAAAATAAGTACTACTTATGATATATAGTTGAAAACTCTCAATGATGGCTTATTACTGCAATTAAAAAATAATCTAAAATACTGTTTTACTTTTTGTTTTCGCCCTTTTCGAACATTTTTGAGTGACTTGATTGCAATCAAACTGGGAGGTGCACAATTCGATGTTAGAACAGTCCTAAATCTAAAATTTCAACATTCTACGACTAATCGTTTTTGAGTTTTGCGAGATACATATGTACGTACTTGCATACAGAGTTCAAGCCGAAACTTATCAAAATAGATTCAGGAATGGTCAAAATGGATATTTCGGTTGAAATTTGAAAACCGAAATTTTTCGCGATCAGAATACTTTATTTGTTTCGTACAAGGAAGTAAAAATAAAGATGCTCATAATTTATTCTCCACTTAACATTCTGTTAATTTGTGTAATTTTGTTTATTGCAAAAAATGTTTAAAAAAAAGTTTTTAATCAAATTTTAATTGCAGGAAAACATTCAAAATATACATTCCAAAATAATGCCTATTAACTGCCTAAGAACTTATTTTTTCTCAAAAAATTTAGCAATTTTTTATCATTATTTTACACTTATTCATTATTTTAAAATAAATAAATTCTTTATTCATAAATAAAAAAAATACTTTAGGACCAATATTGTGGGTAGGGAAGCCAATCAAAGTTTAAAAATATCCATATTTTTAATTTTTTAGTTTATCCATTATATAAGAATAAATAAGCATTGCAAGGAAAGTATACGAACATTGTAGTCAGCTTCTTCTTTACTGAAGTTAGTCTAAAAACCGTTTTCCAAATTCACCTTCGGCTTCTTTACATTGGTTACTATTAAAAATACTAATAATATTAGTTTTACAAATATGTTATTATTTTATACAACATGATATTAGTATATACATATTATTCTTATATATATATATATATATCCGTGTGTTTGTGTGCACGCGCTTGTGTGTGCACATATGCCCTAAATTACTGCTTTTCTTAATTTATTAATCTCTTACAAACACCATAATTTGTTTTTTTTTAGGATTTTTTAATAAGTATTAACATAAAGAAATAATTGTATATGGAATATGGAGTACTCAAGAGGTAATACAGCAAACACACATAAAAAAATTGTGTTACTTCATAAATCGGGCCCAGCTCATTTTCGTTACACTGTAATTGTTTCATTATTACTACTGAAGTGGACATATATGTTAATGGAAGCTTAATGGAAATTTTACACAACATGCTTAACAATTTACTGACACTTTCAAACATTCAAATTATCTCTTTAGTTATTTAATCATATATTTTAATCAAATCTTTACAATCAATTAATATCCTGTCTCTGTCTGTGCTGTTAAAAAGAATAAAATGACGCAAAGTAAATTTTTTCAAGAGACTAATACCATTCCACTGACTTTCCTAATGAAACGATAGCGTCACAGCCTTCACAGTCCCGGGCCGTACCGAGGTTAAGCATGGGATTTATCATACACTATAATATTTTGATTAAATAATCTCTCGCACAATCTAAAGTGTATATGGTAAAATAATCAAGTGTAATAACACATATTAAACTGTTGCATATTATAAAAAAACAATCCAGTTAGAAAGTGGCTGTTAAACCAACTAATACACGATTTTTGAAAACTGACTCCAAAATCAAACTTTCTTAGCTCAAAAATCGTATAAATTTAAGATTTGTTTTAAATTTTAAATTTAATTATTTTGTTTAACCTCCGGAAAAACAGTTAAGTATATCTTCAGAGGATGAGATGAATGAATTGTAGTGTCTGTGAAAAATTCCATGCCTGACCGGGATTCGAACCCGGGAACTCCGGATGAAAGGGCGAGACGCTACCACTCCGCCACGGAGGCCGGCTAAATTCATATACAAGAAGAGAAAGAAGTTTTTTAATTCTTTATTATTAAATTAAATTTTTCAACTTTATTTTTTAAGTAAAGAAAGACAAAATCTTCGTAAAAGTGGTTGTTGTTAGAATTGCGAAATACTGTTCGACCAGTTGTCTTCTAAATATGTAAATTTTCAAGACATAGTTGAAATAAATAATCAAGTAGATTACTTTTACTGTAAATAAAAATTTCTTTTTAAAAGTCATTCTAATACTTTGTATTAAGTAATAATCATTTTCTCTTTGTTTGCTGGAAAATACACTGAACATCATCATTTCCCTTAAGAAAACATTTAGACGTTAATGAACATTAGTTGTAGGCAAGTTATTTTGAAATATATCTTTCCTTTTAAGAAAAATGAAATTCTTTCATTTAATCTTACATTAAGGATATTTTTCGATTCCCTTTCCATTATTAAATCTTAAAGTAAACTTTAAAATTTTTTGGTTTGTAGACGGTGGATTTAAATATCTTATGTATCAATTGCACAAAATTCAAAGCAAATATGGTGAATGAAAAATATCTTTACAAAGACATGATTGAATATTTATTTTTGGTGAAGTCCAGTAATGTAAAATTGAATTACATTAATGATGTTTATTCCTGTGCGTTATTGGCATTTATAAAATAATCTTTTTTTTTTTTATAATACTGTTTAAAAAGATTTTATTAATTAACGAAATATTTAATTTCAAATATATGTACTGTACATTAATTTTTTTTTATATGGCCTGGAGAAAAATATCATATGAAAATATAAGAAAGATTTGTCCCGAGAGAAAAAGTAAGTCATTCGGTGAATACTCATCTTTCCTTCCATTTGCTTAATTGCAATTTCCATTACACACAAAGAGACTACAGGATGTATATGTAAGACATCTCACGAAATGTGCCACAGTTCTTTTTTCAGTAGTATTTCATAAAAATCTAAATTTATAATGATAGTTTTTACTACCTCCTTTTAAAAATATATACGGCAGCTGAAATGATTAAAAAAAATTAAATAATTTATATACGGTTGTAACAATCGTTTATAATTAAAATGTTATGTTTCAGTTAAATTTTCTTTGAGATTAAAATTTCATATATCTTTTAAATTAACAGTTGTAAGTTTCTTTATCTCAAAAAATTAAATTCATTCTCTTTATCTGTTACTTTCATTAACTTGTCCCTTGTAAGAAATAAAGTTAGGTATTTTGTTACTTAGATGCAATTTTATGTATGAACAGAGAAAAAGAAGATACCCCCTTCAGATAAAATCATCATTATGATCTACTTTTATGTGTAACGCTTCACAAAATGCTAATATAAATGTCTATTAATACTGTAATTATTAGTAATAACAAATCTAAACACTTCGTATAAATTTTATTATATTTTATATAGTCTAACATATTGGTGTATAGAATTGGACGTTCTTGATATTATATGAAATAATTTACTTTAAAAAACAAATAGGATTTGTGCTAATGAATAGGACTTCAGCGCACGTATATATAGCATCTTTTCATATATATCCCTTCAGATAAAAGCATCATTATGATCTACTATTATGTGTGTCAGTTCACAAAATGCTAATATAAATGTATATTAATGCGTAATTATTACTAATAACAAATCTAAACACTTCGTATAAATTTTATTATATTTTATGTAGTAATGCATATTAGTGTGTAGAATTGGAAGTTCTGGATATTGTATGAAATAATTTACTTTACAAAAAAAAAATAGGGTTTTTGCTAATCAATAGAACTTCAGCATATACGTATACATATATAATTATACATATACATATATTCTCTGAAGAGAAATAATTAGGTGTTAGCTTTATTGAGCATATTATCACAATAAATATCTTCTTGAGTAGTTAGTTAAGCCGCTTTATACTGCTCTCTGGCACTAATAGGAGGAACAATGTTTAACGATAAACTTTAATTTGTCAGTTAGTGTGATGCACTAATTTGCCATTGAACTAATAGTATAAAGTAAATTTCTATAACGTATTATATATATATGAGTTATAGATACATTTTATTAAAAAAAAAAAATATGCATTATTGCAACCGTTATTGAAAAATTTACTCTGTTAGATGTAGTTAAAATAATAAATGAAAAACTATTTAAGCACGGTTAATTTTAAGCTTACTGGATAAGTAAAATTTTCTATATGGAAGTTATTTTACTGTTAAAATCATTTATCAACTTGACTCGTTTAGCTGCATAATTGTCATTTTGTAATTCGGCAGAATATCAAAATGTAAATCTGGATAAAGAAAATTTTGGAAAATTATGTTACAAAGACAAAATATTATAATAAGGTATTACAATCTTCAAAGTATAATAATAATCAGTTTTATATTTTGGAGTATTAATTTTAATGCTCCAGTTTTTCCAAAATGATGTACGCCTGAAAAAGGTGGAGTTATGTTTTAGTGAAAATTTTCACATTTTATCTAGATTAGAGAAAGTAAGGGTTAACATGAATTTACTTTTAAAGAAAAGTTTTTTGCTTTTTTTACAGTTTTAAAATTTTAATTTTTATACCATACTTTCTAGAAAAATATTACTTACTATTCATGAATGCAATATTTGTAATGCAGCAAATTGTCACGATATCATTCAACTCTTCGGTAACTTGTAGCACCGCCCGAAAACACAGTTTTTGTATTTACATTAGATGAATTTTTTTGACACCTCATTCAAAATGTTATCTAAACCAAGTATCATATTCTGACTTTTCAAAATACAACATTTACAGGAACCAATGAAAAAAGTACCACTTATGATATATCGTTAAAAGATCTCAATGAGGGCTTATGACTGGAAGAAAAGTCCATAATCCCAATTTTTAGATTTTGGGGTTTTTTGGATACTTTTGATCCAGCTGATTGCGATCATAAGAGGGGGTTCCCAACTAGGTATTAGAAAAGTCCAAAATCCAAAGTTTTAATATCCTATTACTAATCGTTTTTGAGTTGTGGGAGAAGCATACGTATGCACGTACTCGTACGTACAGACGTCACGTCAAGACTAGTCAAAATGGCTATTTCTTTCCATTGAAATCTAAAAACTGCGATTTTTTAATCTTATCTTATCGCGAAATCTATTTTTTTTCGAGATTAAAATACTACCATTACTTCGCACAAGGAAGTAAAAATTGATAAGCATTACTAAAAGTTATATATTACTTTTAATAGTTATTAATATAATATTTGCTTAGGATTAAATTTACCTTTTATTCTATTTTCAGTCTTGTTACTGTATTCGTAACCTGCCTTTGCTTCACAGATATTGAAATCATTCAGCAGCATTTCTATTATTTGTTTTCGAAAGATCTAGAAAAAAAATTTAATTTGGATGCCACCTGACTTTCTTGTACGGAAATTCAAAAATAATACGATTCTTAATTATAATTTTCAATTAATATTAAATAATCAGATGTTTCACCAAATCAATTTCACATACACATATGTAAAAATGCCTATTAAATACATATACACATCATACATATGCATATAATATATTTATACTCATACATGAAATACATACATACATTTTTAAAAGTCCAAAAATTTTATTTCGCTAATAACTTCTGATTTTTGTCATATTTGTTTTTATTGAATTATTATTTGTTTTAAACTGTTTTTACAATCAATGGTTAATAGTTATTAAAAATCAATAGATTTAAAGTAAAAAACAAGTTAAAGAAATAAATTTAAAAAAATAGCTAAAAAAAAGAAAGGAGATACATTCCGATGTCTCACTTTCCCTTATAAGCTCCACCAAATATTTTATTAACTAAAATTTTATTTGACTATAACTCTGGAACCAATGAAAATAAGTACCACTTATGTTATACCGTTGAAAAGACCTCAATGATGGCTTATTACTGCATTTAAGAAAAATTCAAAATTGTTGGAGATTTTGGGCTTTTCTAAACACTTTTGGTTCAATCGATTGCTATGAAATGACGGAGTTGCAAAACTCCGTCTTGCAACAGTCCTAAATCCAAAATTTCAACATTCTACGGCTAATGGGCTAATGGGGTATTTGAGTTATACAAGATATGTACGTACATACAGATGTTCCTCCAAAACTAGTCAAAATGGATTCAGTGGTGGTCAAAACGGATATTTTCGTTGAAATCTGAAAACCAGAAAATTTCGCGATTACAATACTTTTATTTCGTACAAGAAAGTAAAAAAAAAAAAAAAAAAAATGAATAAATAAAATGGATTGTTTGTAGCTTATTTTAAAATATTTCTGTAACTAATCTTCGGAAAAGAAAACTACAGCTTGCTATCTTTATTACCCGAGACTGTTTTAATAATAATTTTAAAAGTGCAAAGAAAAAAGATGAACGTGATCTTTTATTTACGTCTTTTCATTATATTATTCTTATATGTGTATTATATATATATATATATTTAGCTAGTCGCTTGCCCTTCTCGTCTACTCAGAAGGCTCTGCTCCTTGGTCCCGCAGAGTTATTAAACTCATGCTTATGGAAATAATAATGGTAAATAAAAATTAAAGTTTGTTCAATTTATAAATAGAAATCGATGGTTATTTCTTCAGAGCAACAATTTGGTCACTACAGAATCTGAAACTTTGAGAGATCTAAGAATGTGGGTTTCAAAACAGTCAGGATCATCAAAAAAATATAACTAGCTACCGGTATTTCGTACGGGTAAAAATGTATTTTTCGAGGTTCAGTAGCCAAAAAACAATACTAGGAGGTGACTGTACTTCGTTTTTCATTATTAAAAAATAATTTCATTACTTTTATTTTACGTGTTTTAGTCAAATAACCAGAGGTAGGTGCAGCCAATCGCATCGCATATACGAGTACAGTTAAAAAACAATTCAAAAAGTAAAACCAAAAATAGTTTTTAAATATTTATTTTAAGAATATTTGTAAGCCCCAATCTAGTAAATATATTGTTTAGTGTAGTCCAAAATGGAAAAATTTTCAATCAAATAATTTTTTTCATTTCCTTATCCCTTTTAAGTCGGATTTCAAAAAATCTATAAATTCGTTTTTATATACTTACATGAAGATTACACAAATCAAAAATCAAGTTTATATGTTTTATTTAACGAGAAATTAAATAAAGTAGGGTTTCAAAAGAAATTCAAAATCCATTTTAACCCTTTAAACTCGAAATCTAAAAGTTAATTTCAAAATATTCATATGATGATTAAACACACCAAAAATCAGTATGGTATCTTTATTCATTTACGAGAAATTAGACAAATTATAAATTTTATATTACTCCTTTTTAATCCTTTAAAATTGGAATTTAAAAAAAAATCCTTTTTTTAGAGTGCACTTCCACAGTAATACGAACATATATACAATTTTTCTTCAATTTATCTTGAGTAGTTTTTGCTGGGCGTTGATGAATCAGTACAAGTTGTTTTATAGGTACAGATATATATATATATATAATAAATTATAGAATGCTTTACTAAAGCCTGTTTAACCAATTACGATTTTACAGCTGAATGACCTATTTGTAATTAATCTTCAATTTTTTTTTTTTTGCCTAGACAGGATTTCTTAAATCACTGGAAATTATTTTTTTATAATTTCTTTACGTTTAAAAATAACCATTCTTAGTTAAAATAATTGTCATAGCATAATCTAAAAATAGATTTATTTTCCAATTATGGATAAATGATAGTAAAAACTGGGCAACAATAATAACAAAAATAATTTACTTTTCAGTGGTTAATAAGCTATTATATTTTTGCTCATTTGAAACAGGGATAAAATGGAGTTAAGTAAAAGTTACTCAACAGGGGCTGTTTTTTTTATAGTTTTCAGCATAATGTATTAAAATAAATTCCTTCTAATTTATAGTTGTATTCAATTGTTTTCCTCATTCAAAACCCGTTATCTCTTTGCTAGATTTAAATATTGTGCGTTATATAATATTCTGTTATTATTTCACTGCAGAACACAATTTTACTTAGAATTGCTGATATTTTATTCGTAATATTATATATTTTAAGTTTTGTGTTACTATATAATTATTTCTGTTCACAGAGAATTCATAAATAATATTTTCCTGGAAGTGTACTTATTACGTGCGTTAGCTGTAAACTTACAATAAAAATACCATTTTAAAAAAAATTCAAAACATTCATTCGAAATAAAATATCAATCTCTCCTTCATAATTTATGTTTCATACCATTTACACTTTGTGATGATGAATTGATTGATCATAAAATTTTTCTATTTGACATCGCGCTGATCTCTTGTGATATTTATCATACCTCTACTTACAATCTTATCAGGTAAAAGCAACAAGTATTTTCAACAAAAATTTTTCGCTGACTCAAATTTTAGTTGGCTAATTGTTTAGATATATTTCGTAATTAGATTTCCTCTTCCCTTCCCAAATTTCACTTAAAAAAAATTTCATTCATATAGACACAATGGGCAATTAAAATTATTATTGTTGGTGCAACAAGCCAACCAAAACTGTTGGAGGACAAGTAATGGTTAAACAAAAAAATACTGACACATAAAAGTTCTGGTAGAAAAAAACTGTTATAATAAAGTTTCAAAGTCATAAAACATTAGACATATCATACATAATATGACAACAATTAACTTACATTTAAAATCCAAATCAATTACATTAGTAATAAATAACATTAAAATGTTCACTAAATATTATTAAGTAAAATGAATAATTACAGTTATGTTTTGATTATAAAATAATTTATAATATGATAGATACACAACACCACAATAATAATAATAATAATAGATGAACATAATAATAAACCTTTTAGATAATTTCTGAAAATACTGTAGCTGTACAGTCATATAATCAAAGATAATTTAATTGTGAAACAAGTCTTCAAATAAGACAAAATAAAATGGCCAGAATTTAAAAAAAAGAATATACAACTTAATGGCACATAAAGAGAGATTTTATATGCAATATAAATATGTAAACATAAAGATATAAAAAAAAACTATTTAGTATTACTGCATATGTTCTCATATGGAACATCTAGAAATGAAAAATAATATCAGAATTGCACTTTGTATAAAACCACTTTAGTTAAGGTTTTCTATTCTTTGATAGAATTAATTAAATAAATTATTATCATTAATTAATTATTATTAATGATAATTAATCATAAATTTAGAGTATATTCAAAAGAATATACTCAATATATTCAAACGAATATATTGTCTAATTTGTAAAGAACAACACAATAGAAGCTTTACTTTAACACAAATATTAATACATATATATTATACTTTACGGCAACAATTACATATAATCTATTAAATCCTTTTATATTAACAATATAAGACATAAATTTACAGCTACCAAATATGTAACACTACTCCCAATGTAATTTTTAAATGTTTTAATTAAACAATAAAAAAACTTAAAACAAAAACTCACTATACAATACTGCCACATAATAAGAACAATCGGTGATGCTTCAGGAGGAGAGAGTGAATATTTATAGAGATGCATCCAGATATCCAGAACTACGGCGAAAACATACGCTAAAGAAGAACAGCAACAACAAAACCACAGGAAAAAAAGAAGGAGTGCTTGCACCAGCACGCGCACGCATCTGCAAGCGTGAGAACAGAGTGAAGATGGGTCGTGGGAATGTAAATAGAAAGACACAACCAGCTGCAATAATTGCGAAATACGGGTGTGTAGCATTCCACAACACTAAGTCAGGTACCCAACGAAAAAGTTTTAACAGACAGAGGCAATAAGAATAAAAAATAAACAAAAAATAAAAGAATAAATCAAACTTAACGCAATGCGTTAACATTATTTTTTTTTTATTTTATAAAATTTAATATTATCTTAAATTCTATAACTAGCCCAAACAGAAGTGGAGAAATTTTTTCTCTGTAAAACAATATTTATTAAAATAGGAAGTTCTTCGTAGGATTTGAGCCAGTTATGTCAAATATTATCGACTTAAAAAGTAAAATGAGTAAGTAAAATGAGAAAAGTAATGAACTGGGACAATCACTTCTATTTATTTAAATCGTCTTTTTTTTTAGCACATGGTTAAAGTATGTGATCACAGTAGAACACTTTACGCTAGACTTTAATATGCAAATAGTTTTCCTCTATCGCCCACACTTAATATACGGCTTTACATTTTAAACATAATGAAAACAGTTGACATTATACTCATACGTAACAACATACTTTTTACCTTGATTGGTGGTTGTAATTTTCCTTCTGCGTTTGGTAATAGAACATCTTTTTTCACCTTCCAGTAATAATCAGCAAATAATTTACACTCCATTATTCCTCGTATCTCTTTTTCTCAGCAGTGATACCTTGGTGGAAACGCTCTTCGTGTTAATCACTGGAGACACCAAAATAGTCTAGCTATGGTCTATACGTAATTCCAAAAATTGACATTTCGATCTGAAAATAGCATTATTAGGTAACAAATATGAGAAGTACCTGTTTTTGTGTGTGTGATTGTGGGTGTGTGCGCGCGCGCTCGAGTTTCTGCGCTTGTGTGGGTCGATATTTTCCTCTATATCTCACTCATTATTCATCATTTTCTCTCTGACTATGCCTCGTGTGTGTGTGTGTGTGTGTGTGTGCGAGCGCGCGCCCGTACATGGTTTTTGTTGATTTATTTCTAGTATATATTCTTGAGTTCTATGTATTGGTGAACAGTGGAACAAAACCTTTTTCTTCTTATAACAGCTTCTGACTAAAATATAAGTACTAATAATTTGGTATTCATTATTCTATTTTACTAACAGTTTTATGCCTATCAGTCAGTAGATTCTTTTAATAAGAAAGATTTTTTGGGTGAAGGCGGTTCTGAATACGGTAATGATAATTTCAAAAAAAAACTTATTTATATTTTAGTGTTTCCCAACTTCAGCAAAATATATTTTACAGCAAAACCAATGAAGAAAGTGATCAATACCTGGAGGTTAAACCAGTGTATACATGTGAAAGTTACTTAAAACCACGAAGATAAGGAACGCTTCGAGAGCCAGGGGTTTTCTTCGTCCTATGCTGAGACGGTCAGTCTAGCAAAGCGAGCTCTGACGCGCTAGTCTTTTATATAAAAAAGTTAACAGTTGATTTAATAGAAATAATTGAAAAGCTAATTTTTTAATATAATTATTAAAATAATTAGAATTTAAATTATCTTCTTAAATGTGAGAAGTACCTTAGTTAAAAGCTATTTAAAGTTCAACTAGGATATTTTATAGAAGAAAACTAAATTAGTTTGTTCTATCTCTTGACATCGTTAGCTTTTTTAATTATCACAGGCAGATAGACTTTCCTATTCCTCTTATCTAAACTGAAGATACAATGGGATATATTACTAAAGCTTATTGATACAGGTCTACATTAATATTCGTCTTAGTAGTAACTCTTTTGCTACAGATTTCCTTAATGAAAAACGTTTATGTATAAATTTGTTTTTATCTATACAACTGTATGCGATTATAAGTTGAAATAATGTAATTCATTTAAAGAACTTAAATATTCAAATAATCTTTAGAAGCTTTTTTTTATAAGGTAACCATAAAATTTAAGAGCCAAACGTTGCGGAAACTATTATTTCTTAGCGGGTTATCAGTTTTAAAAGTTACCTAGACAATTTAGAAGATATAAATTACTTCTCTACTAAAGCTGCAAAGTTTACACCCCTGATGGATATACATAGACGATATCTACTTTAAGGGTGTGAAAGTTTTGTTTATCTATCCTCTTATACAGGATCTGCAATCTCTCGGAAACGGATTCTATATCTAAAAATAAGAAAAAAGTTTCCAATAAACATATGCCTGAAAACGTTT
>JAAAKQ030463864.1:8131-21640 GCA_010016005.3 Zanna intricata | reverse complement strand
ATAAACAAAACAAAGTTACTTTACATTACAAGACAAATGTTACACTCAATGTAATATTCTTCTTAAGGAACTTCCATATTTCTAGCAAAAATCTCTCTGTAACATATAGAAAAAATACACATACTTACCAGCAACAAGTATGCTCAAAGGATAATATATTGACAGTGAAATAAATACTTTCATCATAATCTTGCTGTGTTAAAGCAACAATAAACAATACAAATAGCTGCTAACATACATATACAACAAACACTATAATTAAACTTTACATCTGAATATAAACTCAATAAATTAATAAATTTTCTTGACTCCCCTACTATCACAAAAATCTCTTTCAAAATACACAGAAAACCAACAATGATGACACATTCATAAACAACCTCTCAAACTATTTGACCTAACATGACTAAAATAGCTTCAGATGTATCCTTAGATGTGGTCCATAGATTATTCAAATCACCCATGTCACCAACTCCTTAAGAAATCAACACTATAAAATACCCAGCACATGCCAATGACATGTATGACAGCTCATCCACTGACATGCTCTCACACAAAATAGACAACAATAATTATAAAAAAAGCCAAAAATGCATTACTTTAACCTATACAACTATACACATTAACAAACATTCAGAAAAGATCTCACAAAATTAAGAAAAAAAATGGATTCAGTATAATCTTCAGAACAATAAACAAAACAAAATAAGCCACTACATACAGAACAAAATTGCCAAACTAACACAATGGAATACATAATCTGAAGTACTCCGACTCCACAGTAAAAGTCATACATGTCGATGTACATTAATCAAACAGGACACAGATTGAAAAAAAAGTACAATAAACATTGAAAACCCCTCACAGCAACATGAAATCAATATTTGCCAACCTTTGCATATATTGAATGGTACATATGTATAAATTTTCATATATGCAAATTGCAAATCCACCAACATTGATTACAACCTTCATGTTGTAGATGTACACAAAAACGTGTTAGATAATTGTATATTACATATACATCATTTCAGGTAGGTGTGTTATTACATAAATAAAACAAAGTAACAAACAGCCTAGCATTTGCCTGAAAGGAAGGGAAACCTTGATCAGAGTAGAGTAAAAAAATACAAATTTAATAACAAAAACAAGTAAATGAAATAATAGTAGATTTAATATATTAAATCAATCCCTGCATTCTGTGAGAGACTTCTAATGACCTGAAAGAAGAAGAGTACTTACTATGCTACCATCTGGAGATCCAATTATAAGACTATTCCAAAAATTTAGAAATATGGCTCATTTCATATTCTCTCTGGTAAATATTTAGTATGTCACAAGATGGTGATCTATGTACACTAATCTGTAATCTTCCAAGGAAATCTACTGTTGTATTGTTTATATTAGTCACCAGCCTTGACTTGTTCAGAAGTCGTGCCTATCCTTCAGATTTAGGTTACTGAACCTTCAGTAACCTAACTGTATGTTGTGGAGAGATGAAGAAATGAATAAAAGACAAATTAAAACTTGTCAAACTCTACTGCATGAAATGTACCTCTAACATCCAAATATTTGAAGGATTGCTCATTAATACCTTAATACAGATAATTAATTAGGTAGATAATTTAAATTGAAACATCAGTATATATAGAAAATCTTACATCTAATAATATAACAATTCATAAAAAATTAAATTTCCCTTTGTCTGATGAAATTAACACACATATAAATATTAACAGACCAATCAAATACACACATAATAACAAAGAAAAGTTAATGAAATAAATATCATAAAACATGTAGCAATTGAAAATGGATATGATACTACTTTAAAATTAATATTTATAAAAAACAACTATGAAAGCATAATAACAAAGTAAATACAAGCAATACACAATAAGACATAAAAGAGTGAAGAAATATACATCTCAGTATTTATACACTAATATCACTGAAAACATTACTTAAAATTACAATAAAGATATGTTTAAACCAGCATACAAACATTATAGCTATATAATAAAATATCTAAAAAGCAAAACCAATAATAATAAAATAAACAACCTGTGTGGAATTTATAAAATTAAATGGTAATGATCGTGATGTTATTTATATAGGAAAAACAAGTACATCCTTTAAAAATAGATTTCTTGAACATTATAGAAATTTCAAAAATGGTAAATAGTTTTATCTAATATGACAGATCATTTAATAAACAACAAACATTCTATTTCTGATATTAAAACAAATCTAGGAATATTAGAAATTAATAAAGATAACATAAAGTTAAGTATACTAGAAAAATATTATTTATATATATATATATATATATAATATATATATATACATATGTATGTAAAATTACAAACAAAATTTCAATTTGATAAACCTACAGACAGTGTTTGAGGAAGACGTTCTTATAAAAACTGCTGCAGGTAGCAGCACTTGTGCAAATTAATACGTAATTATAATTATTTTAGTATTTATTTTATTTTTATTATGCATTAATGGAATTATTTCAATCATGACTGTGGATGCAGGATCCGGCAAAAGTACTTTCATTGAAAATTAAGGTAAGATATGCCTTATTTCAATATTCTGCACTGGTCCCGGGTTCGAATCCCGATCAGGCGTGGCATTTTTCACACACGCTACAATTCATTCATTTCATAAAGATATACTTTAACAGTGATTCCAGAGGTTAAAAAGAAAAAAAAAAAAAAAAAAAAAAAATCTGCACAGATAGTTTAATAGAATGTAAGTATATATTCATTCATGTAAACATATTTACATTTCTTATAATATTTTACCTATTTAGCGAGCCTTCTTTTACACTCTATAACATTTTAACCTAAGATTTAAATTTTTACATTGTGTTGTCTGGTGTGCAGTAATTATTTTAAAGTTTTAAATTATATAATCTTAGTTTTTTAACTTTTTAATAAATTATTGGGGTAATTAATATAACATGTAAGTTCAAGTAATATAATAGCAGAAAAATGCAACAATTTTTTAAAAAGTTTTAAGGAGACAGTTGACTAGAAGAAAAACGTGCAACTTAGGAAAAAAAACAACAGATAAGCCAGTAATTGTAACAGCTGAAAATGTAAATTATCACTTTCAACTTCTTTTAATACTACAAAAAGTAAGAACAAGTATTTGAAAAAAATAGAAATGCTATATCTGTGTTTTTAAGGACTTATGAAACTGTCCTACTGGAAGTTAAAAAAACTTTTAATGGAATAAATTAAACACCAGTAATAATTAGTTCATGTATTCCTTCAATCAGACAACTATTTTTGTAATCATTGTCAACAGTTTAATTGTCAAAGCAATAGCAACATGAAAGTGAGAAAGCATTCTGCGTTAGCAAAGAGTGGTTTGTTTGATTTAGAAAAATTGAATTACACAAAATTGGAAATACTAAATGAAGCTGTAAGTATAGATGTTTCAGCCACTGAAGACTATTTTAACATCATAGAGAAAAGAGATGGTTAATTAATATTTATTATAAAATGTAAAGTTTAAAAAAAAAAAAAACAAACAATATTTTATAACATAATATATTAAATTTCTTATTAAAACATTTGCAATATTTAATTCTATCTTTTTCTTCTCAGTTACTGAAAATGTTTTAAAGCTATTAAAAATATATTACAAACTTTGGTGTTAGTTGCTGTTGCAGAAGTTTGTATTTTTAGATTAATATCATTGATGACCATTATAGACAAAAATATATCAGATTAATATTTTACTCATTTGATATACAGTGTCGATCAAAAAGCTGTCCTGAAAGCTTATCCAGTTGAAAAAAGAATTAAGTAGAAAAAAGATAAAGAAGAAAAAAGTAATGTTGTCTTAAAATAATAAAATTTTACATTTTTATGTATATGGAGCAATACAAACTCAATTGTTCCAATAGAATACTTTAATTTCACTTGAAAAAAATGCACAGAGATATGATATGAATGATCTTCAAGTAGTTGATTCCTCAGAAAAACGGTTGTGCAATGCTAAGACCTCAATCTATGACTACTGGGAGGGGAGATCTAGGGTATGTTAATATATTACACATATATATATATATATATATACATATATATATTAGTAACTGAAGAAGCTCAAAACAGGGATTGAAGTTTTATGTTGTAAGTACTTGTACTTCCTTGATTAAATTTGTTTTGGTTAACCTTTCAAAATAAATTATTTTCTGTAATACACAAAAAAAATCTGTTACAGCACCATGTCGCATTTCCTTTTCAGTGCATATGTGTATTGTTTTTTCATGGTGTTCTTGATGTGTAATATCATTTCTATTTCCTCTTTTTTGTTTTGTTAGTTTTCAGGGTTATGTAGAGTTAATTTATAAAATGATGTAAGAAAATAATTTTGTTTTTGTGGTGGGCAAGAGTAAAATATAAAATGGAAGAAATGAAACTGCTGGAAAGTAAAATGTTAATGGACAAATATATTATTTTGCCTTTCAAAAAAAAATTATGTACATTATACTTTTTCTTAAATTTTACTACTTGAAGCTCATTATTCTACATATTTGGAAAAAGAGAATGTCAAATGAAATTTTTTAACAGTGAGATCATATTCTGCCATGCTGACCAAATAATAAAAAGAGAAAAAATTAACTATCCTGCATGTACCATTGAAAGTAACTGCACTGCAAAAAATTCTATTTATCGATATGAAATTGACCACAATCAGGAACAGTATTTAAATTTAATATTTCTTAGTAGTGTTTAAAAATATTTGTTGATAGTATTACAAGTATTTATTAATACTTAACAAATATTTTTGTTTCTTCATCAAGCAAATTTATATTTTATATTTACAAATTATTTATGAAGTGTGGTAAGTAGCTAATTATAAAAATGGTTCTACCCATATTAAATTTTTTTTATTAACAGTGGCTACCGTGTTTCTTAGTAATTTTATTTGTGTAATAGTGTTTATTTGAAGATATCTATGGGAGAACATTATTTATCTTCTCGTTTAACGTGATTCATGATGTTCTCAGAAGTAAAAACATTGGCGCTGAAATCCGTTTACCCCTACCTACGTTCAGCCTTGGATAAAAGTGATGGGTAAACCCCCGAAAATTTAGTTGTTCTTAAGCAAACTTTAAGTGTTCTTTAACTACTGATAAGAGCTAGTACCTTCGTGCTTCTATATTGCCAGAGTTATTTAAGTTTTTACCTTTGAAAAGATATTGTTTTTGTTTTTTTTATGAAACAACGGCTATTTCACGAAACCATTAGTTTTATTTTATATAACATTTAACCCAAAATATTTTGATTTTGATATTTTGTTAAGTAGAAATCATTTAAATTAAATAAATATCGTATATTAATTTAAAATTCAGTTTGAAATATGTTTACTGATTGTAAATTTTTGGGCGTCGTGAGGTAATTTTCAGTTACTATATTGGCACTCCCTTTTGAAGTAGTTATTCGTTGTATTAGTCATGTTTGGTTTTGTTAATTATTTTTATTATTTTGTTGTATAATATGGTTTAAATATAACGTTTCTTTACATTAGAAGTTATGTATTTCACACTGTGTAGGAGTCTTTTTTGTGTAGTGTACATTAGCGATGGTCTTTCTCGTACATTAATATACTTAAAGCAGCCTACATGGTAGCCCCCATAATGGCCCCAGTGCTGTACACCTTATGTGGTTTTGCAACGTTCTTTTTCGTGTTTTGGTGTGGTATGTGGCTTATACACTTGACAGCTATAATTTACGGGTAAGTTTAGTCTTTATTGTTTTTGTAATTTACTTTGTCTTTTATTATATCGCTGATTATTTTTCTAATTTTTTTTTAATAGAATGAGGTTATGTTTTTTGAAGGCTGTAGGTGGGGCTATAATTCAGATATATTTATTTCTGTTATTGTTAAAGGAATCCTGTCGGTAGTTATATATTTATGCCTGATTTTTTTTTTTCATCAGGTAGTTTTAAGAAAAAAATATGTTGTTTGCTCTAGTTATAGTTGTATACACGAATCATCTGTTTATTGATATTATTCTACTTATATAATTTTTCAAAACTTATTTAAAGTATAGATTCTCTTGTTGATTACTTTTTAAACCATCATTGATTTCAAAATAAATATTTTATTACTAAAAAAACGCTGCATAACACCAAGTTCATGGTCATAGATGTGTCTACACTACCAATAAATCTTTAGAATAAATAAAGCTCTGGTAATGAAGTTACTCATCACAGCAGGCTTCTGTATTCATCTAAACATTTCTGTAATTTATTTTTATTACATAAATTATTGTTATTAATATAGCCTTATATGAAACCTGCTGGTGTTATGTTGTCTAAACATAAATTAATGATTCCTTATATTTCTGTGGTACTGTTTATTAAAATATCTAACCTTGAGTTTTTACATCTCTGCTATTTAATTTTATTTTTACATCTAGATGATTTAACTGATTTTCTTAAACATATGGTACATAGTTCATAGGATTCTTTAACTTAATGTTTACTTTACTGTTATAAATAATTTAAATTTTAGGTTAAGCCTGTAGTTTTGTTATTGAAAAACTTTTCCGAAATTTGTAATATGTACAATGCAATGTAGTACAGTTCAAACTGTTATAACTGCTGCAGTGATTTTTGCAAATTTTAAATATTTAATTTTGTTTAATTATTGCATTTCTTGGCAAGGTTAGCATGTAATTAATTTCTTTAAAAAAAATTGAGAACTGGGGAGAGTTCTCCTTTTCTGAGTATGTGAAAATTACTGGTAAAATGTATTACTTTTACTACTGCTGTAAATCTCTTCTCAATTATGATTGAGCTTTACTTTTTTTTTTTTTTTTACCTCAAACCACCGTTAAGGTATATCTTCAGAGGATGAGATGAATGAATTGTAGCATGTGTAAAAAATGCCATGCCTGACCGGGATTCGGACCTGAATCCCATTAGGCCGAGATGCTACCACTCGTGCCACAGAGGCCGGCAGCTTTACATTATACATACCTTTGTATATAACACACTATCTCATACAAACAAGGTGTGTGTGTGTGTGTATATATATATATATATATATATATCAGAGTGTCCCAGGAGGATTTCGGAAACATCATAGGTGTATTTCTCTCATTAAAATAATTAAAAAAGGTGTAATAAACATGGGTCCAAAAACACTTTATTGTCGAGTTACGGCAAGTAAAAGATTTTGCCCTGATTTCTGCTCCTTCACTGAAATGAAACCTGACTGAAATTCGAGGAAGGCAAATTAAGGAGTGAAATTAGTGGTTGCATACAGTTTTTGACCTTAAAAAAGTTTTAAAAAATGGCTCCTAGAACTGTATCATCATTATTTTTTATGAAATAGGGTGTAATAAACAAAAATTTTCAGTTGAAAAACACAGTTTCTTAGCTTTAGTGTAAAATAAATTTTGTAAATTGTCAATAAACAATTAAAACTTATTGGTTAAAGTGATAGAAAATTTAATTCTGAGCTTAAATTTCTAAAACCAAATAAATAATAGCATAAGTTATTTTTGCAGTACATCAACTATTCAAAACGTCCACCATGAGTCTGAAAACACATTTCATCATGGCGAGTTTCAAATGAGATAGCATTTTCTAGCATTCTTGGATTTCTTCATTGGCCCACATGATTCTTTATAAAAATTAATTAGCATTTTTTTATTTTTATGCTTTCATATATCCCTGCAAAAAGAATTCTAAGGGATTCATATCAGTAATCTAGCTGTCCATAGTTTAGGTCTACCTTGACCAGTCCAGCAGTTAGGAAATGTTTTATTCAAACATGATCCTATTTTATGGTCCTGCAAAATAGCTGGACAATAAAAGTGGGCTTGTGTGCCATTGTTTTGAAAATACATATGAGTTTTACTAAGTGGGACATCTAAAAGTATTGACAACTCATTTTGAAGAAAGTTCAGATAACCATTATCTGTGAGTCTTACCACTGAAAATTTGAGGTCTGATAATATTTATTACCTGTTATCCCACAACTGACACATTTAACATAAAACTGTGATGGAAATTAATTTCATTGGTTTCACGAGGATTGTCATGTTTCCAAAAATGTTTCTTTTGTGTATTCTGTCTTACATAAATGTTACTTCATCTGTAAATAATATCTAATGGAAGCACACTGTTTTGTAATAACCATTAACAATAATTCAGTTGCAGATTGTAATTATCTTTTTCAAGACATTGAACTGAGACCTTCATTGTATAATCGCCGCCATATACTGTTGCGTGAAATCCCGAAGTGTGCAGATAATCTTCAAGTACTAGTAGTTAGACTTTGTTCTATCATATGTAAAATCTACTCATTCACATTTTTCCCAGATGTTACATTAACTGTTCTGGTTTTCCTTATTGCCGATGAGTATCTATCTGCAAATACTTAACGATTAGGATTGTTTTATTTAGAAAATTTGCGAGTTTTCTTCAACGGCTTGTGTAGCATTGCCATTACAAAAACCATTGATGAAATGAATGTCCGCATATTCCTGATTTGTAAACTTATATGGCATTTCTCTTTTCCTACAGTAAAAATCACTTACTAGTTGTTTTCAATAGTTTTTAAAATCAGTGTGAATGAACTACTTAAATACACATAAATCACATATGCTCACTTTACAAATTAAATAAAATTGTATTCTGTCAACTAACTTCTCAATAAAAAATACAGCACACTGAAGCAAGATTATAAATCACAATCACAACAATGTTTGAAAATTTTGTATGTAGAGCTTTGTTGTCTAGGAAATTGAACCCAAGACTTATACTACAGTGCCCCTAGTTAGGAATTAATGCAATAATAATTAAGAAATAATATCACAATACTGCAGGTATAAAATACATATTTTTGTAATTTTTCTGTTATTGTTTCACATGAAAGTATAATGAAATTGCTGTTGTGGAATGTTGTTTGTATATAATTTACATCAATTTCTCAGAATTAAATTCTCTACGAATTTAACCAATAAATTTTATTTGTTTATCGACAATTTACTAAAGTTATTTTTATGCCAAAGTAGTTGTGTTTTTAACACTTTTTTTTTTTTTATTACACTATTTCATACAAAATAATGGTGATACATTTCTGGGATCCATTTTTTAAAATCTTTCAGGTCAAAAACCTTAAGAAACTACTAAATCTGCTTTTTAATTTACCTTCCCAGAATTTCAGTAGGGCATCATTTAAGCGGAGGAGCAGAAATCAGGACGAAATCTTTCACTAACCTTAACTCTCAGAGCGTTTTTAGATCCATGTTTATATGAACTTTTTTCATTGTTTTAATGAGATAAATACACCTGTGAAATTCAGGAGAATCCTACTGGGACATTCTCTCAATAAGACCGCAATTGTCCGGCACCCATCAGAAATCAGTTTTATCCCTTATTTTGAGGGATTTAGCACTTGACACGTGTGGGAGAAAAATCAGTGTTCAGTAGATATCGGAACCGTTTGGCGTCTAGTTAGTCACTATTGTCTGCCTCACTGTGCGAGTATGTTCTCGCTGGAATCAGCCAGATGCCATCTTGGCTTCTTGTTATCATCGCTACAACTCGCGTAGATCTTCTTCTTTTTTTTTTTTATCTTCCGGAACCACTGTTAAGGTATATCTTCAGAGGATGAGATTAATGAATTGTAGCATGTGTGAAAAATGCCATGCCTGACCGGGACTCGGAACCCAGGACCTCCAGGTGAAAGAACGAGACGCTACCACTCGCGCCACAGAGGTCAGCTAAATCGCGTAGATCTACAGTTAGAGTACTTAACATTTGCATAACTACTATGCAGTTTTCTTTTACAGTTAGAGTATTAAATAAAACAGTACTGTATCAAAGTTTAGCTATATATACGACTGTCAGAAAGAATACAGCATGAAAAGTTCTTACATTTAGTGAATATGTTTTGTAAACTGAATAAAAATGCAACAATCTGCAAAAGTGACCTTGGCAATCCACCAAAAACTGGACGTCATAAGAACGTTGGAAAAAGGTGAGAAGGAAAACTATATTATGGGTGTTTAATATCACATCTTCAACTATATACGATATGAAAACCAAAAACAGCTGTTAGATGTTACCATCTGCTTCTGTTAAAAGTATAGACATTAGGCAAACTAAAAAATTTAAATCAGACACTCTAGATGAAGTTTTACAGAAGTGGTTCAGTGCTAAGAGAGCTGAGGGAAAGCCATTAATGCAGTCTATGATAATTGAAAAGGCCAATTTTTTCACAAGGAATTAGATTTGCCTGTAGATGAAATTTTTTAATTCTCTTGAGGGTGGCTTGGTAATTTCAAGATTTGTCATAACATCTGTAAACTAGACAGTTCTCATGAATTAAAATCAGCTGATGAGGCTGCTGGAAATGTACAAAATAACATTTCAAAAACTTATTGATAAACATAAATTGTCCTCACTCCAAATTTATAATGTTAAGACTGGCATGTTATGGGCAGTGTTTGTCAAATTCAACCTTAGCTGTAGCTGTAGCTTAGGAGTCCAGTGCAAAGGGTTTTAGAAAGAATAAGGCAAAATAACTCTCTTAGTGTGTGGAAATGCTTCAGATGATCATAAACTTACTCTGTTTGTGATTGGAAAGTATAAGAAGCCTCTCTCTCTCTCTTTTTCTGTTTAGCTTCCAGAACCTCTGTAAGGTATTACTTTCGAGGATGATATGTATGAATGTGAATGAAGTTTAGTCTTGTACAATCTCAGGTCGACCACTCATGAGAAGTGTGGTTAATTGAAACTCAACCATCAAAGAATACTGATATCCGCAATCTAGTATACAAATCCGTATAAAAGTAACTACCTTTACTAGGATTTGAAATCAGCTGATTTGCAATGTTGTGTTAACCAGCCCAGTGAGCTAATAAGAAGCCTAGGCCTCATAAGTGTGACACATTTGCCTGTTATTTATGATGCTCAGACTAATGTCTGGATGAAAGCTGACTTGTTCAGAAACTGGTTCCATCATCATTTTGTTCAGCAGTGAAAGAAATTTTTGAAAAAATTAGGGTTACCTAAAGATTGTAACACAGTTCTCATCCTTGACAATTGCCAAGCTTACCCCCTCCCCGCGCATCTAAACTTGCCAAGTAATATTTTTTGTGCATATCTTCCTACCAATGTTACACCACTAATACAACTTATGGACTAAGGGAGTTATATCAAGTGCAAGTACAGAGTAATATTTTTGCAGAAGCTGCTGAGCTCAGATTGCAACATCAAATATTTCCAACAGAATTTTAACATTAAATATGCTATTTTTACAGCAGCAATCGCTTGGTCCAATGTAAAAAATTTATCATTGCCCAGGGCTGGAAGAAAATCATGGCCCAAACTGGCCAAAGAAACAAGAGATGGAAAAGGATGAAAGTGATATGAGACCACAACTTACCATTCTGCAATGATAAATGTGATAAATTGTGCTTCCAATAATTAAGTGAGAACCCTTTCATTAGAAGAAGTTGATGTATGGATTGACATTGACAAAAATGTGCATATCGAAGAAGAGCTGACTGACAATGTGATAATACTACAAAGTATTTTCAGCTCACAGGAGGCACGAGAAACCAAGAGTAATGAAGAAAAAACCCTACAATTGCATCTCTTGGCTGAGGCTTCAGAAGCCTTTGACACCTTTGTCAGATTTGCAGAGAAGAGCCTCAAATACAAATACGATGTTGTTGAATTTATGAATCTCCACATTATACAAAATAATTTTTCTCAAAAAAGAATTCAATTCAAGAAACAAGTTAACATCCCTACAGAGTTTCAGAGGGCTCAGAAGAAAATTCAAGCTTTCTCGTCAGTGGTAGATCAAGTCCAACATTTTCCATGCACTCAATATCATCAGACACTTATGTTCGGTCTGCAGATAGTGATTTAAATATAACTGTACCGAACGTTTGATAGAAATTTTATTTGATTAAAATTAACTTTTTCTTTGTTTGTTCAAAGCCATGGTGCTTTTTTATTTTATAATAGGCCTATAAAAAATTATTTATACTAAACTTCGCTAAAAATTTAGCCCTTAAACAGATTTAACTATGAAGTACATTATGTATTTAATTTTTAATATAGTTTTGTTTTTACGGTATAGTACTATATACTTTTAATTTTTTTATACTGTAATATTCTCTGTTGTGTTTAATAAATAACAGTTATTCATTTTTGTGTGTTTAAACTGTCGTTTTTATTTATACCTCCTTGTTTAAACCAGGTTTTTAAGTATGACCTTGATAATCCAGCATTGACAGATCCCCAAGTGTGCCAGATTATTGTGGTCCTAGTGTGTGGGTGTGTGCGTGCGTGTATTGCTGTGTTTAAATATATTGGTTGATAACTATATTATATAAATTGAAAAAAAAAGCTCTGATATAAAAAATTTGAAAATTTTAGTACAAAACACAAATCTTTAGTTTTTTTCACATTGGATCCTCCCTGCTTGTATATTTTGATAATAGTTTTTTTTCAAATTTAACTTATTATGTTTCTGTTGCGTAAAACAATTAAGGAGGGATTTTTTAAAATTAAAACCAATGATACTGAAAAAAAAATTATGACAATTCTCGTGAATTTATGGTTATTTATTCTTTAATGTATACTATTCAGAATTTTTAATTGCTTTATAACAGTTAATTGTAATTTATTCGTTTATCTTAGAATGTATTTATGAAACTATATAACAAAAAAAAAAAGTAGTGTACCTTGCTAGTTAATATGTTGGTCTACAATTATATTTATTTTGCAAGGACTGTGAAAGAATGTTAAGGTCACTCATACTCTGTCAAACAGTCTTGTAATTTTAAATGCAATTTTAGTTAAGAATATTTAATAACCTGGCCAATGCTGTTCAATTATATAATCATTTTATACAAATTTAATTATATAATTTATTAGAAATTTTTAAATTTAAAATAAAATCAGAATTAAAATTCTGTATTTTAGTTGTCATGAGACTGCAGTTATCTTTCAGTAAAACTTCCACAATTTTGCAGCACCAACCTATTGATTATTCTTGCCTTGAGGTTAAAGTTTTAACATATATTCCTAAATGAAACTGTAAAACCCAACTAATATGCTTTTTGAGATTATTTTTTAGGTTTAAATTCCATTACTCATATAGTATTTTCTGGATATGAACTCTTATCTGTATGTATGGATTGGGATATCTCGATGGCTGAACATGGTTTTAATCCTGCAGTTGCTGGTTTAAATCCATCTTCCACCATTCATATTTAATTTGATTAATGATTTTCTATTTAAAACTTACTTTGTGTTTGAGTGACTATGAACTGAGGTGGTTCTATCAACCATATTTCTAAACTCTACAATACGGTTGTCTCTTTTAAATTCCATAATTTAATTTTTTATCTGTAAAAAAAATGTTTATATACTTGACGCTTTTTGTATACCCAGTATATATTTGATTCACTTTTTATAATAATGCATTTACATATATATATATATATAT
>JAAAKQ030463753.1:0-24193 GCA_010016005.3 Zanna intricata | reverse complement strand
CTGACCGGGATTCGAACCCGGGACCTCCGGATGAAAGGCCGAGACGCTACCACTCCGCCACGGAGGCTGGCAATATTCAACCTTAGATACAGTATAAGTCAACATATTAACTAGGTCCATTGTTGTAAACTTATTTTTAACAAAGCCATGTTGCTGCGATAAAATTTGCCCCTAAATGCATCATATAGATGATCGTGAACAATCTTCTGGAATAACTTAGGGATGACTCCCAATACAGAAATTAATTGGCCTATAATTAGTTGTCATGCAGGTTACTTTTTTTGGGACTGGAGATTGCAACTGCAATTTTCCAAATTTCAGGAAACTTACCAAATTTTAAATTTAAATTAAACATAGAGTATAGCGGTGGTGCTAAAATACTTCCAATACCTTTAATCACAATTGGGGAGATTTTATGAAATCCACAAGTGGAGTTTCCCCTAACAGCTTTTATAGCCTTCATGACATCACCAGGTTCTATAGTAACAGTAGTAATTTTGTATGTCTCTATTTTATAAAATATTTTACCACTATCAGATTTGTAGACAGAATGGAAATATTCCCCAAATAAATTACTTAGCCGTGAAGGATCTGTAGTAACCTTTCCATTCATAATGATGTGTCTAGCACCAGGGGAGCAGAAAATGTTCAGACCCCTGAAATTTCCTCCAAACACAATTTTTCCAGTCAGAAATTTCCCCAGAACTAAGGCAAGAGTTTATTATGTTTTACTGACCAATTTATTGTATGTGATGAGTTATAAAAAGAGAAGTAATAAAAATACGTGGGTTGCAGACACTTAATCTATTCAGAAATTATGAACGAGAAAATACATTAATAATCGTGACTCAGCATACACAGTAATCTAATATTGGCAGTATTGTGGTGGCTTCAAGGGAAGAAAGCCACTGAAGAGGGCACTAAAGTAAAATAAATGTTTTAGTCTTAATCTACGAGACATGTTAAAAAAGATTACTTATTAAGCTAATTATTAGAATACAAGTCAGCACTTGAGAGGTAAACAGTTGTAAATCCAATGGAAATCTGATGGAGTTATCGTCATTTACCTCTCAGATGCTTTATACTGTTTTATTTTTAGTACGTACATAATTATTATAAGGTTAATAAAAAATCTGCCAATTCGATGTCTCCTGTTTAACTATTTTGTTAAAAATACAGTAATGAAAAATTATTTTAATATTATGATAAAATTAATGATACTTCATAAACACCTGCAGTGAGTGCAGTGATGATTATTAGTTCAAGTTAAAAAAAAAAAGCAGCCTTCCCCTTTATCCTTTCACAAAGCAAGGTAAGTTTTTTATCTACACCTATATCAAAATATTGCTCATCAAAAGCCATGCCATTTAACTGTTCTTCTATTTTAATATTAAAATACTCGATAGCACATCCAAATTTCTAAACAAGAACATCACCCTTATGTCAAGTGCCGCACGGTTATGAATCAATAATAATACAAGTCTGAACACCATCTGCTAATGTGTCAGACATGTAATTTGATATGTACGGTGAAGTTTGGTTATGTTATCAGCAGTGACAGATATAGAGTTAATAATCTTTCAGAATATTTCCCACTCTTACTTTCTTTTAATGCACTATAAGCTGCTCTAACAACCCTCAGACCCACCTTTTTGCGTTCTTTTGCAATATTACATTTCTTTTCTTAGTTGCTTTAGAAAAATCAATACATAATTTATAAGCAGGTGATTGTAAGTGATCAATTAAATTGGTTTTGAAATTTTGAAACTGTACACTTTGAATCGACCGAATTAACTGGTTTTCACTTGGTAGGGAGAAAATACCAAAAGAGCCAGATTTAAGAAACACTACCTTCTTGGGAAGGTAGAATGGTTTTATAGCTCTACACATGGGGAGCAATGTTCTGTGTCCATATGTTCTGCTAAGAATGGCATTAGTTGACAAATATCTGGAAGTGAATTGCTTATTTTAATTAATTTGAGTTTTACTTTAATTCTTCATTTATCTCAACTGGAGTGTTGGCCTAGACAAGTGAACTATATGGGCAGATTTCAATAGTTTTAACCTGATTCGGTTTTAATAGTTTATCAACCTTTTTATTAAAGCCGAATATTATCCAATTTAAAGTTGATAACTGTTCAAAAACATTAGTAAGGTAAATATTTGGCCTGTTAGAGTTAGACACTTTATCGCCAACATCGGCATTGTTTTGCCCAAGATAAGTCTGGTTCTGTTCAAAATGGTTATGATTCATCAAGTTTTACTTGTTTTTAAATATTCACTGGTACTTATTTCATCACAGTCATGAGTTTTTTTTTTTAAATACAGAAACACTAGATTGATCTTTAATTCTTGCTGCTGTTGCTGCCGCTGCCACCACCACCACCGCCGCCGCTACTAATAATTATAATAACAGCAAAAATAATAATAATAATAATCAAAAAATTATGTAAAAAATAGAATTTCAAATGACAGGATTTATTTGCAGGTAGTTAAATTATAAAAATCAGATTATAATGATCACTAGTATTAGTATCTTTAAGAACTAGTATTGTGTTAATAAGAAGATAATATTAATCTAAAGTTCATTGAATTCCATTCTCTGCACACACCTTTGCTGTATACAAATAAAACTACTTTAATGACTTATGAATGAGTTTAGCACTTTATCTCTTTTACCAACTGTCTATCTGTAACTCATCGAACAACTTCCTGCATTCACCTGCTATCCACATTAGAATGCGTGTTGTGTGTCACCCTGCAATGTTCATTCTTATAATTTTTTTTTTCTTTTTTACCTTTACTACAACAACTCTATACTTTATAAATTTTGTTCTTACAAAAGTAACAGTCCCTATATTTGTCCGTTAATGTATAATAGAAGAGTTATATAATTTCTAAATGTTGATCTTTTTTTTTTTTTAAACTGCTGTAGTTATTTGTGTTTAGTTAACACAATGAAGTGTGAGAGATTAGTTTTGTACCGCCTTTTGCTGAGAATTGAGATTAAGTTATTAATATTTTTCTTGACAAACTGAGTTAAGAAACAAGATTAATGAGAATTTATGTAAGAAGATTAATGAGGGTTTTTTAATTTCAGAAGCAAGGAATGATTCAATAAAACAGTTGAAAAAATCTGCCAAGAAATCTTCTATTATAAGCTTACCTGATGGTGAAAAACTTCCATCATGGTTGCTTACTGTTGTACTTAATGCAGATGAGGTATAAAAGACTGTACTTTATTATCTTTAAGACTAATAATTATTTAATCTTTTGATATCAAGGTCTCTTGAATAATAAGCAGCTTGTTTACTACTTTTAGATTTAAGTTTTTATTAAACTAATTTGTTTCTGGTGAACAAATAGATGCACTTTAATGTGCTAATAAAGATTTTAAACAGCAGATAATGTAACATTCAACATTGCTTTGAGGAATTGCTAAATCTCAGAGCGAAATATGTCTGTTTCACATACAGATAATATAAGATTATTAGTTTAAGGTATTATGGAAAATCTAAAGAACGTAATGAAAGTATTTTTCTATTTTTGTGTCATTTTATTTTTGGATAAAACAAGTTTGAAAAAATTTCAAATAAAAAAAAGATCAAAGTATTGCAATTTTTACAGCGAATTTAAAATCTTTAATTTTTGAAATTATAGAGATTTTATTAAAATATTAATTCACTACATTTTTCTAGTCAAATTGTATGTATTGTCTGATCATCGTGTAATTGGTTTAGATTCTAGATGGTGGGTGGAAATTTCAAACTTCTTGTAAAGTTAGATTTTTATAATTGGACACATCTTCTTGAATTACATTTTGCATAAATAATTGAGTATATTGAAAGTTATTTTATTGGAATATCAATCAAAGTTGTAAGTTATTATTATGGTAAAAATCTATTTAAATTAAAAAAAATTTTTTTTTCAAAATCACTGGATCTAAAAGTTTGTACTATTTTTATGCAATTTAAAAATGAAAATAAATTTTAGTAATAAATATTTTTATAGCATATTTTATTAAATTTTATTTTTTTTATGTTTCTTCAAACTGATAAACAAAAATGATCATCATAGCTCCTTTTCTAAGAACTGCTGTGTTCAGTATATCTATTTGTTTCATTGTGTTTAAAATGGTATAAATATATCTAGTAATAGACAAAATTGTGATGAGATCAGAAATTTGTTTGCCTAAGCAAGGAAAAAAATTATTTTTATTTAATTCTTAAAAATTAATTTAATGAAAAATCAATAATATAGGTTTCCAGTTGTCAACTACTGTCGGATACACAGTTTGGAGATGAAATTATAAAACAGAAAGCACTTTGGATGGCGACTGAAGATGAAAACAGACATGTAATGGGAGAAAACGCTAGGGCTGCATTTTTAGCTTATTATCCAGGTAATTATCTGATTAAATATCTGTTTTAAAGTATGATTATGTAAATTAAAAATTATGTGGTCCTAAAATGTTAATACCATTGCATGCGTTTTTTTATTCCTTGTACAAAGTACAAGGAAGTATTGTAACTGTGAAAAATTTTGGTTTTCAGATTTCAAGGAAATAACTATTTTGACCATCCCTGAATCTGTTTTAACTAGTTTCGGCATGACGTCCATATGTACGAGTACGTACGTATGTATCTCGCATAACTCAAAAACAATTAGTGGTAGGTTGTTGAAATTTGGGATTTAGGACGGTCGTAATGTCAAGTTGTGCACCTCCCTTTTTGATTGCAATCGACTGTGTGAAAAGCGTACAAAAAAGTCCAAAAGTCAAAAAAAATTTTGGATTTTGGACTTTTTCTTAGTGCAGTAATAAGCCCTCAATGAGAGCTTTTCAATGATATGTACGTCTATTACATTACATATTCACATTTTTCCTGCATTTTTTAATTAAATATTTAGTTGATGATTTTTTAATACATTAAACCATTGTGGTTTTAATAAATAACAGTGAATAATCCATTGTATTTTAGAATTAGATAAGACAATTTATGTATTAATATTCCAGCAAGTTGGAATATTAATACGTATATTAATGCCACTAATATCCCTATGGATATTTTGCAAAGAGTATTTGCCGCTCATTTGATTTTTTGAAATGAGAACATAAACTGCTGTCCATCGAGATTTCCAGATTTAAGTGTGGGTGAGATTTCTTTTTTTTGGGTTGATTAAAAGCAAAAATTTATGAAAAGAAATCAAGATCGACTGAAGAATTGAAAAACATTATGAGGCAATTGAAACCATAACAAAATTCCAGCAGTAATCATGTTTAGTTATTGAAAAACTAATTGAGTTTATAGTGAAGAACAATGAAATAAACTGCATTGATAATAATTTCTTCCGTTCTTTTTAGCCTATAATTTAAACAATGGGTTTGAAAATAATCAAATTCTCATATAACTTATATATTTCCCTATTAAAGTTTTTAAACATTAATATCTTAAAAATACTAAAAAATCAGAAAAAGAAATACATTCTGGTAAATTCTAAACTCAAGACTTTCTTAGAAAACATTTTATGATCATATTAACTCCACTGGCAAGATCATATCATGTCTACAAGCACATTCTCCTGGACTATGTAAAATATTCTGTGTTCTTGTAAAAAAATGAGTCTTGCCATTTAAATCTGCATCTTCAATTATACAAATAAAATTGATTATAAATAATGACACAATCTTCTATTAATACAACATAAAACTGCAAGCACCAGGCGGTTTGTTGATGGTCGATTATTTAATGTTGTAAAACATTCAGAGTGACAATGATAATTAAGTTTGCATACTGCTTTAAGCAAAATAACAAATAAACTAATGTTAATCAAAGAGTAAATGTTTAAGAATTTATTATAATAAAAATTTGAAACATTATGAATAAAAATTTTCATCATGATCAAAATGATAATTTTATATTTACTTAATACTGGAAAACAGTTGGTTCATAAATGCAAATTTTGTGAGAATATTGAAAAATGATTAGTTATTAGACACATAGTGAGTTTGTTTATGGAATATTTTTAAATGTCACTTAAGGTCAAGTTAAAAGCTAGTTGTGATAATTTAAATTTATTTAAAAATAATTTCAGAAATGAATTGACATTCTGTAAATTAACAAATAAAAATATTTGGATATAAAAATAAATTTTCAAAAAAAAAAAATTATACATACTAATTGAGATTCTTCTAAATGCTCTGCATTACTAAAATCAGTGACATTACAATTTTTATAAAAATTTAAAATATGCTCAGGATTCCAGCTTATGTATTATCTCAGACTTTAGGTTTCATGATATTAATTTAGGATGTAATATGATTATTAAAAGTTAATTTATGACTAAATAACTTTCCCAGATACTTGGTGAAATTTCTATTTAAACTTTTCCTCTGAACGAACCTGAGACCATGTAAATTACAATTTAAAAACAAAATAGCTGGCCAGTTGTTTGTAACAGAGTTATTATAACAGAAGAATCAATTGAATAATCATTTAAGGAAAATATTTAAGATTTGTTCTGTGTAATAAGAATACATGTGAATAATTATAAAAATGTAAAATTCAGTTGACAAGAAAGTCTTATGCGTGCAACTGAACCCACAAAATGGGAGTTTGCATTTGCCATAATTTATTTTAACATGCTTCCATTATCAATTATTTAATTTTTTTATTTGTAACATATATTTAAGGCCTTTTTATTTAAAAGGGTATTTATTTTTCAGCGTCCTCCGTTGTCATTTTTCCACATACCATCTGGACTGTATTTTACTGATGAGGGAGGAGTCACAGCTTAATAATTGTATACCCATCAACATTTGCCATGAAATCTTACACTCATTGAGCGTACATCTTCCACTCATTGAGTGTCTTACAGACATTGTGTCTATCAAAATTACAAAGAAATTAACTTTCTCCTTAGGTTCTAGTGGATCCAGGAATTCTCAATTTTCTTCATCCAATTTTTCATCATATTTTTAATTTATTTTTACCATTTTTGCTATCATTGTAAATAAAACATTTATATACTTCACAAATAGTAATTAATAATAATAAATAATTATTATTTCAAACAGACGAAGGAAGTATAAAGCCAAGGAAAATTTTTTCAAAAACCAGCAGTTTGGATTACTGGAGTGAGTTGAGTGTGAATGAATATGCTTTAAGTACAACAGAAAGATTAATTGACGAATACAGTAAGCCAACAGAAGAAGAACATTTCAAGGTAGGCCATAAGAGTTTGTTTGCTTATTTATCTTGCAAATGTAATAAGCAAGATGTGTGTATGTCTCGCATACATACTTTGTTAAGTTTACTTTTCATCTGATCAGTCTCAAATCCTAGAGATTTCAAAAACTGTTGAAAAGATCCAAAATTGAAGAACCTTTTTAATGTTAAAGAAATATAATATTTTTATTTCTTGTTAACTGAAGGAGGATTAAGTGGCCTGGAGCCTCAGATGTGAAGCGTCCCAAAAATGAGATCTGATGTGATGAAGAGTCTCATTGAGTTTTATTTACCACACCCTTGAAGGAAAGTTCTTTTAAAAAAAAAAATAAAATATTACAATATCCATTTTCTGACAATAAAGAGGGGCCAAATACCTAAGTAATGATGCTCATCCCTTCAGTACCATGAAGTTTTTACTGGCCCAAAAGCAAAACACTGAATAAATCGGTTTGAATATTACAATGATTCATTAACTTTAATTAAAGGCGTCAAGAGGTCCTGGAAGACAAGGGGTCCCAATCTCTTTAAAACTTTTAGGTTTTATTTTTTACTTGTGCTTTTAGGTAAAACATTTTGAAAAACGTTTTTGCATCATCTTTGTGAAATTTGTTCATGTACATACTTTCATCTGGAAGTATAGAATTTCTGGTAACACACTGTGGCTGCAGACAAATCCTTATTATTTCCATGGAGACGTATGATTGTATTCTCTATTTACATTTATTTGTTTTGCTGTATAAGATTAAAGATTAAGAATCTAAAATTAAGGTCTAAGATTAAAGAAATTTGAGAAAATAAACGGGTATAATACTGATAATGATTTTTTATTTGATTTGATGTTGATTTGTAACTCATGGTACTTTTCAGAAAATGCCTTCCACCAAAATTAAGATATATTTTTTTAATCGATTCAAAATAATATATAATTATTAGGTACAATTAAGCAGGAGAAATGATGATAACATTATATAGCTCAAGGTTGATGAGGCCAATTTCTTATCGGCTGACAGCATTAATTGAGGGAGCTACTGGATGCGAATGCTATCCTCCCGCTCATGCTCACTGGGCTTCAATCTCCTGGTCAGCGGACGCAGCTGTGGGAGCCCATCCAGCATGGGATCACTCAGGGAGAACCGCCTCGGCCGCGCCAGTGAAAACTGACCAGATGCCAACCTGATACTACAGGGCTCTGGGGGTCTCCACTGTCATGCTGTAGTGGGAACCAAGTGCCGCTGAGGAGAAGCCCGGTCTAATTTCAATGGACAAGCCGCAACTCCCCGACAACAGCCGAGTCAACTTCGCCGGAGGCCATCTTCCAAACCCAACAGCTCTTCTCAGAGCTAACGCAAAAACGGCCCTTTTCAAGGCCACCAATCCAGAAACCTCAAACAACCCTTCTCAGGGCTATTATGTTTTAAACTATAAGTAGTTGTTGAAGCTATTCGGCGATAACAACAGTCCTTCTCAGGACTATTACAAGGTTTTAAATTACATCGAGCTGCTGAAGCCATTCACCAATGAAAACAGCCCTTTTCAGGGCTACCACAAGGTTTTAAAGTGCCACATGCTGTTGAAGAAATTTGGCAACAATATATGTGCTCGTGTGTGTATTTATATATATATATATATATGTTGGAGCCATTCGGCAACATATATATATGTAAATGATTTGTTAACTCATTTACATTTATCCTCCCCAATATTCAGTGTCTGTAAAATAATAATGAGGTTTTAAATAGTTACAGTTTCAGAACTAAGCATTGTAGAGAGATAAACTTTTCAATAAATGAAAGAAAAACGCTCAAGTTTCTTACCTGTTCAATAGATTTCGACATGTGCTCTCATAGTTGCCCTGCGGATGTCAAGACTATATTTAGTCTCTGGCCATACATGACGGAGAACATTTGGTGTGATAGAAGAAACAGCTTCAGTGATTTTTTCTTTTAAATGGTCCAGATTTCAAACATGAACGGAATACATTTGTGATTTTACATAACTCCAAAAGTAGAAATCCATGAGGGTAAAGTCTGGAGATTGTAGGAGCCAGGCAATTCACCCTTCTTGTCTGATGCATTGCTGAGGTAATATTTTGTTAAGAAAATACCCTTCTAGCATATCCAGGAAGATGTTCCAATTATTGTTATTTCAAAAAAAATAAGGGGCCAATAACTGTCTTGTCCAATAGCGCACCACTTTTCACTTTTTCACTGTTACGCTGATGTTTAGTAATGGCATGTGGAGAGGTTCAGTTCTCCATACACCAAAATTGTGCTGATGTATTCATCTAGACACATGAAACATTGCTTCATCACTGAAAATAAACTTATTTAAAAGATTGTTATCTTGCTTTAACTTATCAAAAATGTCTACTGCAAAATCAAATCATACCCATTATGCGTAACTAGTTTTTTAACACATTGCGAATAGTTGCTTTAGTATTGCCAGACTGTTTAGAACACTTCTGTATGGATTTCTTCAGGCTAGACAAGAAACTTGGTTCCCACAACTTCAATCGTTCATCAGACACTGATGGCTGTCCTCGATGTGTTTGCTTCAGTAGACTGCCTGTGTCTTAAGTTGTTTGTCCCATTGCTGAATATTGTTTTCATGCGGGACAATACTTATTGTACAATGAATAGTATTCATACCTAACACATGTAACTGACTCAATCATCATAGCAAGCCACAAAATATATTGAACCTTCCTCTGCACCATAAACATATTTACTAATGTGCATATGCTGGAAACACAATGTGTATGCACTAGCGTGCACATTGTTTAAGATTGGAGCACATTTAAATTTGGAGTATTTCTTTTCATTTAATGAACAGTTCTTCTCTCTACAATGCTTTGTTTTGGGGCTATAGTGATTAAAACCTCACTATTATTTTATGGACACACTAAATACATATATTGGGGAGCTTAGTATAAATGTAAATGAGTAGTTAACATTCCATTATCAGTACTACACCTATTATTTATCTTCTCATTTTCTTTTCCTTATCAATATCTTTTAAGTTGTTGGTACAGAAGCCATAAATGGAAAATCTACAGTATATGAGATTGATAAAAGTAGATAAAGAATACAATCATACGACTTTGTGGACATAATAAAAATTTGTTTGTGGCCGCAGTGTGTTGATACAAATTCTGTACTTCTTAACCACCTTAAAATTAAAATCCTTCAGTGTTTTTAGGATTATTGAGTGACACTCAAAATTATTTGATTAATTCTTAAAAAAGTGGAAAAAATATTATGATTTTTAATGTGTCTATTTCTTAGTAAAATGAAAATCCCTCTTTACCCATATCAAATAATTAACGAATTATATTAATTATTAAACATTGAAGGGTTTTAATTTTCAGGTAGTTATCTACCACCACCTTATAATTCCTCAAAAAGTTAAATAGCTCTTCATAATTCCTACAATTTGATGACAAGTTATCAGAGTGACAAAAACAGGTCACACCTGACCAGATAATATCAACTGAGCATATGTCCATTTTGTGTCTCATCTCATTTTTCTTTGTTAATTTTGAATTATTTGTTTAGTAAATTTTCTATTCTAGTTTGTATTAATTGTTTTAAATAAGTGGAAAAAAATATGAATTCAAGAAAGTTCATATTATTTCTGAAAGTTCAATGAATTATTTAAATACAAATAAGTTTGTATTGTGAAAATCTAAATATCTTAACCCTGACTAAATGTTAATTTTTCATTAAATGTTAATGGAGCCGTATCTCCTAGATGAGAAACTGTGATTAAATTTTACTAAAAATATTAGTAGAACAAAATCTAAATCTCATGAAATTTGTTTCAACATATGTAATTAAATTTTTTTTTTATATATATATATATATATATCTTTTTTATTTTTTTAACTGACATTTTGCCTGTAAATAGAAATAACTTTTTCCAAGTTATTGCAGAGGATACTCAAAAGATTTTATTTTATTTACTTGTAGAAAAAATCTCGAGTGATCAAATATTTAATGGCTGAAGATCTATTTTTGCAAACAATTTTAAACAGTGAAAATGAAAGAAATTAGTAATTTAAATTTTCATAACAATTATTTAACAATTTTTGAAAATGGTTTTAATTAATTAAAACTTAACAATTCAAGTTGTAATAAAATATTTAGTGAAATTATAATTAAAAATAATAAATTTTGAAACAGTTTTTGCATGTTTTTTTTTTAGGTTTTATTGAGGATGTTCTTCTGGTAGATAGTTAAAATTTCTTAACAGAAGGAACATTATGTAATTCAGCTATTAACTGTAAAGAAAAGAAACTCGACAGATTTGGAAAACTAACTTTAAATACATTAATACTTTCATTTGAACCCTAATAAAAGGCCTTAATATCTTACGTGACCTCCTATATTTCATAATTTGCTGTTATGTTAATATTTTTAAGAATAAATGACCATAATTTCTCTTAATTATTTAGCAAAGATAGAAAATTTTCAAATAAATGTGGAAATTTAAAGTTTTTCACAAAACAAACATATATGACTGGATAGATTAAGTTTTAATTACCTTGTTTTTTTTACAGTTTTTATGTTATTCTTTTTTCAGCAGGTTATTAAACGTTCAAAACAATATTCCACAATGAGATCAATAGATACATTAGCAGAAGACACTTACGAAGAACTTAAAAAAAAAAAGAATATTGGAATGCAAATAGAGGAATATTTAAGAAATGAATCTGTATGTTGATTTATTGTCAATCATTTGTTTTAGATAAGTAAATGGACATACTTTACAACTTAAAAAAACAATATTTATATTATTTTTTGCCATCTTACTGCTACTGTTTGTTGAAATAATTTACAAATTAATATTATTTAAGATTTTTCATTGTATGAATGTACTATTCTACACCATTAAAAGAAAATATATAAAAGAACTGCATACACACTGTACTACAAATTATACATTATGCACTGTACATTCTTAGAAATCTAGTATTCAAATAGAAACCTTTCACCTAATCTGCTATAATGACTGAAAATTCCACCAAATATACTTATACACTGCTAAATATAAGACCAGGGCATCCTCTAACAAGCCAAATCCATTCACCTTCTGTCAAGTTGTAAATTAATCTTTAAAAGTTCTTTTAAAATGCTTTTGGTGCATCTAAAGTCATTTAGCAATGTACAATTTTATAATTTGATAAAAATGATTTTATATTAAGTATGTAACTTTAATAATAGTTTTTTTTTTGTTTATATGTGTTCTTTTTAATTATTTAATACATTTTTATTATTTCAGGAAAAGGCAAAGACAAGTTTTCAGTACGTCATAGATTACAAAAATGATGTGTTAAAGCATGTCAGAGAAACAACAAAATCTAAGGAGCCTAAACAAAAAGAAAAGAGTAAAAAAACAGCATCCAAAAAGTGAAGAGAGATTCTACTGATTAAATTATTTTTTAAATTTTATTTTGTTTAGGGTATTAATAGAATTCTACCTAATAATTTTTTGAGCAGTTTTTCCTTGGCGGATAAAAAAACCCTGCATACTGGTGATATCACATTTTATCACACTATATTGTGATGTTTATTCATTCAACAATTAATATTCTAATTCTTAGTTCATTAAATTAATTTTTATTGCAATCTGTGCTACTTTGTTTTTAGTAGTTACAAATATTGTGCATTATTTGTCCATGTAAAAAAAATGGATAAATAAAACAAGTAAGCAGACTATTCATTTTAATGCCTTTTTGTCCTTTCTAATAAGAAAGTTATTCCAGTTGCATATGTCATATCAGATTTAACTGTTTTTTAAAAAAATAGTTTTATTCCTTAATTCTGTAGATTTTTTAAATGACAAGCTAAACTAAATTTAATTTTGTTCATTGCTTTGTGTTTTTGTTATATATTGTGTTAATAAAATACTAAATTAACTGATGTGGTTCAAATATAATACTTTTTGACTTCATTGTAAATATGTGTCTGTCAGTAAAAAAATAAATCATAGCAGTATCATCATTTATCACCAGGGTGAGAACAGCAATTGAAAATGACTGGAAGATCAATTTAGAATGTTAATGATGTTTCAGTTTTTATAATATTTATTATAGATTTTGACAACTTTTGCTTATTTCTATTGGTGAAGATCATGTACAATAACATAGCAGATTTAGAAGTAGTGGTAGTTGCTATAGCTATTTAGTTGTAGTCTATTTATGCTATGTTACAATCCTGTCTCTAAGGTTATAATATCTACCCAGTTTTTATTTCTAAATTTGAGGCTTATTTGAGAAAATTTGATAATTACCTCTGGCAATAAAATAATATTCTGCCTGAATAAATATTTATGAATGCTCGTCCATTCAGTCATGAATTTTTTAGCATTCTTGTGCTTATTTAGAGAAGCTCTTGTCATAGCCATTGTGAACAATAATGAAATAATTCTGAGAAAAAAATCATTTATCATAAACATTATACTTATATTTATAAGTACACATGTAAAGAAAATAAATTAATGAGATGGTTGCTTTGTTTTTAATTTAAAAGTTTCTCTATACATGGATCTGTGTTAGAAACACATAAAAACAAATTGTTTTCAAGTAATAAAAGATGATTCCCATGTTTAGGTTTTAGTGCAACCATGGACAAAAATACCTTTTTACAGAGGTGAGACAAAAGTCGTAGGAAAGGAATTAATATTTTCTGTGTTTCTGTGACTAAATTTCCATACTCACTTCAACAAGCAAACCAGAACTTTTCTAAATCTTCAGGTGTGAATTGTAGTTGTAATATTTAATCAGCAAACATTTCGATGAATTGGTCATGACTCTTAATTGGTAACTTAGTAGATGCAACAACATTTTTACTAAACTGATTCAGTACCCAACTCCTTGAGAGATTTTTATCTTCCAGGAAAAATTTTTTATTTTTATCCTCCACCACTGAATTTTTAGCTCGCGCAAATGCATCTTCATGCTATCCAAACTGTGATGAATAATAGTGTTCTTCATCCAGATTTTTCTCAGCGTAATCGGAAGTGCCTTTGAAGGGTTGATAATTCAGATATCAAGCTTCTTAATGAAAGCATGAATATTGTCATAAATAAAATATTTTTATCACGTCCTTGTAAATTCACATTTATGCATCAGCTAAGTAAGCCAACAGTAATATACAGTCATTATTCTGTGAAACATTGAGAATGGTATTTGTTTATCCTGGAGAAATAGTATTAATTCATCTTAAAAATTCCAGTAATGGAGTCAACACTTTTCCCCCACGATAATCATTTGAATTTTGTATGGAAAAGAAGAGATATTTTTTCTTTTCACCCATTTCATCGTATAATTTAACAAACAGCCTACTCTGCAATGGCAAACAGCCTATTCTGTAATGACATGAGCATGTCTGTGAAGGAAGCAATGCGTCCATTCTATTCTTGAAAGAAGAAATATTTTAATTTTTTTCAGAAATCTACTTTCTTTCCTGTTACCATCTTTGTATTATCACTAAATATTGCAATACATTTTGTTCATTCTATGTTGTTATTTTTAGTAGCTTCATAAAAAACATGAAGAAGACGTCCTTTTGCAAGACCAGAAATTGAGTTGCAAAATCAACATTTTATTTTCATTGATTTGTGTCCTATTCCCTTCATATCTCACAAAACATAAGAACTGAGAAATATATGCCACATATGCCAAATATTTACCTGTTGATTCATTAAATTGAATACTAAAAAATTCACTTCAATTCACTGGCTGAATTATCTAATTGAACATATCTAATGCAAACATCGGCAGCCTTGTCATCAATTTGCCTTAAAAAAGCAGATTCACTTCGTTAGAAAGCAGAATTTTTTCAATTTTTTGTTTCTTCCGTGTCTATTAAAACACTGACCAATTGCGCCATGTAATAAGAGGTTTTCTGCGATTGTATGGGGTATGGACATTTTAGTTACTATTAAATCTATGAGATAAGATGCTTTAAGTGTACTTTTATCAGTATGTCTTGATCTATAAATAGAAGCTTATTGATTTCTTGAAGTATGTAATTTTCTTTCAAAAATTTCTAATGATTTGGTTTTATGACTTCACGCTCTCATTGAAGAGTACTTGAAAGCAAACATTGCACTGGCTTTCCATCCAATGAGGTAAAACCATAATTTAAATTACTGTCGTTGTACAATCTTGTCTGTGTCATTGTACAAATTGACTCACTGGATATAGGTGGCACAAATAAATTTGTTTTTTACAAATTTATCCATTTTGCATAAAAATTGTAATTGGAAAAAAAAAGGTTACAATGTTTGATCGCACACTAAAAAAAAAATCAAAACCTCAGTTATTATTTTCAGTAAAACTTTTCTTTTAAAAGCTTAGATAAACTAAACTGATGTTCTATTATCCCTTATACCTCTTTTGTACTGCTGAGAGCACGACTTGTTCAAATGTACTATATGCATGTTCAAACATGATGCTCTCACAGCAAATATTATGTAAGCAGACCAAATTAAAAGGAGCACATACACATCAAGCTGGAACTTGGAAATTGCTCATTTTTATATATACTTCATATATACATGTTCATACCAGTTCCTGTTAACAGAATGATTTTAACTAAGTTTCATTGGGTCGGGATTGGAAGGGTTGCAAAGTATTCATTATTCATTTTTTTATTCATTATTCATTTCACTTTTTGGAGGTCATGTAGCTAAAAAGGTTGAGAAACCTAAGGGAACATAGTAGTGAAAAAAGAAACATAAGATTGATTAATGTTGTAGTGCCTTCAAAGATGATAAGTGTGGTTGAAAACACATATCTGTTTGTTTTTAATGATGAAAATGTTTCTGTTATTGTACAAAGTCTGGATGTAATGTACCCTTCAGGACAGCAAATAAAGCAAAACAAATTATTGTACGTAGAATAAAACTGCAAATTCTTGGAATTCATAAACTACCGAGTAAATTGTTACAATTGGACAACGTTTGATGAATGAAGACTTGCAGTTTTAAACAGAGTTATAATGAATAATTAAAAAGCCTCTATACAAACATGGAAAAAAAATTGCTAATCACCTCATAAATACAAACCACAAATCCATCAATATTGTTTATGTTGATATAGTAGATGACATTGATACAGAAAAGGATGACATGATGAACATTATGTACATACATACAAAATGTAGTAATATACAAAATGAGTAGCGACAGTTCAAATCTCATGAACTTTATGACAACATTTTTAATAGATCTGTGTAATTAAAAAACCCAATAGCAGCAGCATCAACTGACACTAGTATAACAGCCCACCAGTCACTGAAGCTAGTTCCAAATATGACTGAAAAACAAACACTTTTGTTAACATAAAAGTTGTCTTTTTTTATTCACATGCTCTTAATGAGGTATACTGGCTGATTCAAAAAGGACTTAGCAACTTTCAAAGCAAATAAAAATTTATTGAAATAACTTATAGATCCAGCAGTTGAGGTCTCATTTAATACATTTAATAGAAAAACACATCAAGTTTCTCATCCAACATTCACTTTGGTTTGATATGGCTCCATTAATAATGCGACATACATCCCACTTGAAGTTGATTTCATTCCAGTTTGTAACCAGCAAGTTTATTGTAATCTCTCCAGCTACGGTGTTTATTTGAAGTTGTAGCTCAACAAGATCAGCAGGCAAAGATGTACATAAACCTGATCTTTAATGAAACCCCACAAGAAAAAATCTAGAGAGGTAAAATCTGAGGAGTGAGGTGCGATGCAAATGGACCCTCATGATCAATCCACCGACCTGGGAATCGAGTATCAAGAAGATTTTGAACTTCTAGGCAGTAGTGAGGTGGTGCTCGGATTTGCTTGATAGTAGTGGCGTCCATTTTGGTTACCATCATCTAACTGAGGAATTAGAAAATTTTGAAGTATGTTCAGATATGATATGTTCATATATGGTACCATTTGCGGTTGCCTCCCAGAAGAAGAACGAACTGTACATTTTTTGTTTGCATATGGCACTAAAACCTGTCTCAATGAAGGTTTAGTGCCAGGAGTAAATTATATGCTTACTAGGAGGCTTCCTGCTGAACTTTCTATGAAAATTACATTGTTGACTGCTAATTGTCAAGTCAAAGCACAGCAAGCAGTTTCACACCAGTAAATGTATCCATTTTTAACAACATTGGTGAGAGAGCTGGTGGCAAAATTTGGTACTAGTGAACTACACTACTTAAAACTTGATGTGTTTTGTTATGAAATGAGATCTTAACCAAATTTGTAAAAAATTATTTCATTTTTATATACTTTTAAAGTTGTGAGAACTTGAAAGTTAACTTGCTTGAAAGTTGTCATTCTTTATGAGTTACTTGGTACAACAAAAAGGAGTTTAAAAAGGTAAAAGAGTTTACCCTTTTACAACAACAAAAATTAATTTTCTTATGATTGAAAAAAAACCTTATCGATTTGTTTTTAGAATTATGACCCTGTCTTTTTCCTCATTGATTGTGTATATGATAGTGTTGTTAGTGATCTCCTGTTATTAGAAAACTCATTTAGTAAGCAGCAAAAAATATATTTGATCTGCTATGTTTGTTCATTTAGTTTATTCAACTAGTGAACAAATAAGCAATAACCCCCCCTCACCAGTCCAATGAGATGAGGATGATATGTATGACATGTATATGATTTGCAGTCTAGTACAGACCCAAGCCAACCATTCCTGAGAGATATGATTAATTTAACCCTAACCAACGTACACCGTATCCATTGTTCTAGTATTCAAAAACTTATAAAAGCTGTGCAAAAGCTTATAAAAGTTAGTGCATAAAAACTTGTATTTGGTACCAGTATGGTGAACATTTTATTATTTGAGTGAGTTTGTGTATGTGACTTCTATGTGCAGTATAAATACCAATAAATATATATATATCAATTGTGGTATTAAACATATATATGCAATATATACAGTGAATCATATACATAAAAAAAACTTACTACTTTGTCCTACATCCCAGTGATTTTACCCACTTAATGTAAAATTTTGTCTGTAACTACACAATATGCATATAGTGTAAATGTATTTGTATAAATAACACAAAAAAATAACTTATACAAATAACTTAATAACATAATTTATACAAATATTAGCCACAGTAAAGGATAAAAAGCCATAAATTCAATATATCCAAACTTTACAAGCACACTAAGTTTAAGATAAACAACATTCTAAATGTTCAAACACAACACAGATAAAGTGTAGTATTTATCCATACACTAAATGGTTTTCTTTATTGCTATAAGACAGCTACTATTAACAGATGAGATGCAAAGTAAGTGAGACTTCTATCTTGATAAGAAGTGACAAGGTTTTTGTTATAATAAAGCCATTCATTACCAAGAAAAACTTCAAATCTGTATAAAATATATTCATCAACCTACAAATCACTCACAGCAAAAGTTCTTTTAAAATTCAACACCTTTTTCTTTCCTATTTAAGTGGAAAAGGTTTATACCGACCTGATTCTAAAGATTACAAATTTATTATTATTAAATCAAAGAAATTGAATGCTTTATTGAGTGAAGTATATCTCCGAGTTTCTGATTCACTAGTCAAACAAAAAAAAAGTTTTTTTCATGTATCTGGAATCATACATGACGATTTTAACTAATTTTGGGGTGCTGAATTCAAAACTGTTATTGGAATTTGTTTACTGTCATGTTTTTTTTTTATATGTATGATTTAGACATATATTTACTAATAAATGCATAATCACTGTGGAATCAGTATTTTTAAAAATTAGGCATATTCATTTAAAATTTTGTTAAATCAACTAAACTTTTATTTATTCAAACACAGATAAAGTAATAAAAGTTTAAATCATTGAAATTGTCTTAACAAGAATTTTTAAAATATGTTGAAAAATTCTTTTGCTTGTACAATATTTGATCAGTTTCTCCAAAAAAAAAAAAAAAACAGTAGTCACCCATCATTTTTAGATAGGATCCAATCTTCTTGGTCCACGCTCTATGGACAGAATATCCTGATGGAAATGTTCTTCTTGCTCATTGTTAAAATAGCCCAAATTTTTGGAAAACAGTTTAGGTATGATTGTAAGAAATGAATTTTTAATGTTGATCAAAATAAGTTTATTGTAAAAAAAGTTTACAATTTACGCAAAACCTTTATGTGGTAACACAATTTCAACAGCATATTTGAAATCAGCATCCAAATTGTAGAGAGAAAAGTTGTGTAACATGTTAGATACAAATTTTGTGTTGACTAGTGAATATATGTATAAAAATAAAAAGTTTACTTCAGTATACTACAATAAATGTCGAGAGAAAATGTAGAATAGAAAGCATGTTCAGCAGCAACATCAACTTCCACAATTTTAGCAATCCTCTCTCAATTTTTTTTTTTGTTTAACTTCATTAATTATTTATTTTTTTTACACTGAACGAATGTGGACTTACTGACAGCAGAATGGTTCAAATGGTAGCAGCAGAATGGTTCAAAAAATATATGTGTTTAATGGTAAACATTCTTAAATTTCAAAAGCAATAAAATTTATATTTTTGTTGTACTTTTATTTTATTAATTCAGGATAAAATTAAAAGCCAGTGCCTTTTAAACAACAAAATTTGGATATGGGCTAAAAATTAATAAATTAGCTAATGAAAAAGTAACAATATTAGTTGAAAGAGGATGTTAATCTTAACTCAATTAAATGCATTTCAACATAAGATTTTCAAATCCTTATTTCGATATGCAAAGTAAGTGACTAATTAAGTAAAAATTATAAAATATTTATTATAAATTTTCATAAATCACGATTAAATGGAATAATTAACTTATTCTTACATTTTTCTAAACAAAAGTTATCTCCTGTACACAGCTGTAAAAGAATTCTTTGAATAGGTAGTAATATTACCTTACCTAGGTAGGTGGTAATATTACCTTTTTATAGGTAATTTTGCTTATACCTCTAGGCTAGTAACACTGCATGTATTTGTGTAGAGATGTACAGGTAAAGAAAATGAAATTGCCTTTTAGATGTTCAGAACAACAGAGTAAGATAGTGCTGCAAAAGTTTGAAGTTTTTACACAAATTCTTTATATCGAAACTATCCTTTGTACTTTTAAAATTTATGTCAGATCATCATTGAAAAAGCTATTTTTTGCAATTGTCAGAAAAAAATAGGTACATGGCTGATGAATTGTCATGAAGGATTCACTGAGCTCTATTGTTGCCATTACTCTCTTTTTCACAGCAATCATTAAATAAGCAATGCAGAAATGCCAGAAAATAAATATCACATTTCTTCTGATACACTCCTTTGATTTTCAAGTGATGAGATGACATGTTTATTCATTAGGAAATTTATATAAGCAAAGCTAGTAGTAGTAAACAAATACTAGGAGTAACATATTTCTGTAAAATTTTTTTTTGTTGTTGCTACAATAGTTTTTTAAGGATTGAGCAATATAAAGAGTTGGGTGAATATTTTCACTGCTATTTAAAGAAAAACAAAATAAAAAAAAAACTCTGATTATATCATGAACTTTTCTTCATTCACTTGAACATTGTTTGAAATAATTGTAATTTAATACAGACCTGAATGAAGATTTCTTTGACGTCTTTACTTAAGTTTTATTACAAAAAATTGAATTACAATCTGTAAATAATTATACTTTTATTATACATAATTTCATTATTGTATTTTCAAGTATTTTAATTTTATAGAAAAACATACTTTTGTTTTACTGAAATTATAACAAACAACTTATTACAAACTTTTCCAAAGATTAAATAACAGCCATTAGCATGATTTAAAATCTGGATTGCCAAAAATGTAATTCACTGCACAGTTTAATGATGTAAAGGATTTAACCAATATACTATTATTCTATGATTACTTTCAACAAAGAAATCAGTTAGTTTTTACTCAGACTAAAGAATTTTATCATACAAAGAAATGAATCAAAAGGAGCTGTAAAAACATAAGCCAGTATGGAAATTAGCATGATCTTGGCTGAAAGTATCGGCTGATTTTTCTAGCAGGCAATGTTTTTTATCACCATGTGATTAAAATTTGAATAAGAGGAAAAAATATGATGAACAGGTTACAAAATATTAAATGCAAATACAAATTATTGTATACATATCTTAAATATCTACATATCTTCTATTTTAAGAAAATTTTAAGTCTTACGTCTTGAATGCATATTTATAATTTATTACATTTTCATTGAAATGAAATTTAAATTACTTCTCACTGATTAGTATGCAATCTGAAGTGCTATGTTCTGTAGATGTTACCATCAAGTTGGTATGTATTCAATTTTTTAATATGCTAGGAAATTATTATTTTCCTCTCTTTAAAGAAAATTCAAAATGTCTAGATATCATACATTTTGAAATTAATGATACATGATATAAATGAACTTGTTTAATAAGAGATAGTAAATAACGTCTGATACACTTATTCATAAATCACTAGCAATAATCAGTTTCTGCCTGTACTCATTTTATACTTCAAAAAACAGGTAACAGCGACTCAATATTAAAAAAAAAAAATAATAAAAATAAAAGTAATATGTTTATCATGAATTAGTTGTTACAATACGAATAGATGAATTCTCATAGCTTGCTATATTGGAATTAAAAGTATGAGATCGTCTGTGTCTATGGGCAAGGCATGGAAAAAATGTTAGCATCAGTGTACGTTTGTATTTATCACTCATTGCACAATAAAGCATGAAATTTGATGCAGCATTTATGGCTACCATGAAGTTGAATATATTTCCAAGTCCCCTGAGCACATAATAATCTCGATGAGGCTTAGATGGATCATAGAAATACTTGATGATGAGAAGGAATGCTTGAGGTGTTTGACAGATCATAAACAAAAATACTACAGATATTAAAGTCATTGTAATCTTATTTTCTTGTTTCTGACGGCTGCTAGTACCACAATGTTCAACCTAGAAAAAAAAACAATTCAATGAATTTTGGACTTGCTTGAAAAACCTAACAATTTTAAAATTAGAAATCTGTTTTAAATATATATCTCAACTAAAGGCATAGTTTTGAGAAAAATATGTGGTTCAATTATTAAAAAAGTAAATAATTTTAAAAATAGACAAATAACGCAAAGCTATTTTGCGTTAACTTCATCACTGATGTTATCACTGATCTTATCACTGACGGAGGTGCATTGTAGTCTGTGTCTTTTCTGATGTATAATAAAATTACAGGAAAATTAAACAGCAGTTACTCATTAAACATTACATTAGACAAACCTGATGGACACTTGACCACAGATGCAAAGAATTAATATGAACATCAATAACAGATATAACTTCTACTAATTGGAGCAAGGATATTTTTGGCACACACATAGAAAGATGTGAACCACAATAAGTTTATTTTAAACATGCATGTAAAACCATAACCTCAATACACTTGAATAATAACAAATTTAGAGCCTTCTAAATTTTACCAAAGCAGTATATCAAATTAACAAAAAAGTAACTAATTATGTTATTAAATCACATACTAAACTGTAACTTGTGCCATTAATAAATGCCACTTTAATAAAAATGAAATATCTGGAAAGTCTTTGAAAGTATACTTTCATGTACTTCTAAAGCAATACAAATAGTTTTGAAATTTTTTTTTTTATTACCTATCTCATTTATCTATCTTTTGTTTTTACTAAAGCAAAATTTTACTGAAAATTTAAAGCCCTCAACAGGATGAAATACTTATTAGGAGTTTTAAAATTTTAGGATGGTAAAAATAAATGTAAACACATTTACTATTTAAAAAATAAATAATTGGACAAGTCTTGAATGATATTATTGTCAAGAAAATTGACAACAGGATTGATTTATTTAAGGCCTTTTTTTTACATTTTCTGGTATCTTATTAGCAACTAAGTTTTCCTATGTCAGTATTTAGATCACAACTTACTGACAGTGTGGTTCCTTTAATTTATGTAAGTTAATTTTTTAGTTATACTGATTGCATCCTGCTTCATACATTTGCTACATACACTACTTCAGCTGCAAACATTTCAACTGGCCAAGATGATACATCTAGTATAAGCTGTTAAATACTTGTCATTGTCAATTATCATTGTGTACTGATAAGGATATGAAGGGTAATCCTCAGCATTATTTCTATTCATGCTAACATCTAATTCTCAAAGAAAATGCTGAAAGTTTCTTTGTTATGCCTTATTTTTGTGCGACCGAAGAGAGAAACTGAAAGAATATATACCGCTCTTTAATATGGGCTAAAAACAATTGAATAACTTCTTAATGGTATTTAATAAAAGATGATTAGTGGTTTTCTCACTGATTGATCAGAAACATAATTTTTGCAGCTTACACAAGTTTAAATTTTCCTTCTTTTGCTATTAAAAAAAAAAAAAAACTGTAAATAAATGCAAAAACTACTGTTCATTTATTTTTATTGTTATAGCAAGTTAATTTCAACATTTAGTTTTTTCAAGCTTAGTATTCCTTACTTGCTTGCTCTTTGATCGTTTTATTTTTGTTCAAAAATTTATTTAATATTTTCTCCTGCAATTTGTCTTATCTAATTTATCTTCTTTTTTTGTATATGTTGCTTTACTTTGTGTGTAGAAAATTTAAGTTGTACAAAAAATAACGGTGATGGTATTGATAATAATTTGGTTCAATGTAATACAACCTTTTAACAGACAAAAAATAAATGAATAAAAAAGGTAGTACATAAAATAAATCTGTTTCAAAATTGCAACTAGATGTACTCATATAATATTCTGTCATGTTTTCATTTTCTTCATTTAATTCAATCATTTCAATTAGCTCTTCTATATATAAAAAATTATGATCATCTTCAGAGCCATCCAGTGCATTCGATATACAGCACTTCAAAAAGGATTTGATGATTATACTCGGCGGCAAATCTTCCCAAGCTTTTGAAATCC
>JAAAKQ030463642.1:0-24195 GCA_010016005.3 Zanna intricata | reverse complement strand
TTATTATAGTCCTTCCAAATCTACCCCATCCTGCATCTTTTGAACTAGGGATTCCCTAGTCAACAGGGCACAAAATTTTTTTCACAAAAATCTAAGATTACTGGTATATAAAATTCAGATACTGCAACATGATGGCCCTTGTCAAGCTGCCTTTGCGACCGATATTTTGCAGTGGATTGATAACGATAATAAGTCTCTGCAGCAAATGTGTTTTTCAGACAAGGCTACTTTCCACACCTCAGGAAAAGTAAACAGATATAATGTGAGAACAGAGGTTGAGAAAATCTGTACTTTACCAAGGGAAAAATTATAAATTCCCCCTAACGTGTAGTTCAGTTTGATATACAACAGAATCATTGGTCCTTTCTTTTCATTGAGCAATCAATAACAGCTAACATTTACCTGGATATGCTGCAACACTTTGCTACCTCAACTAAATGATTTGCAACCTAGGGTGGTTTTCCAGCAAGATGGCACACCACCATATTGGGGATTACTATTTTGGGATTTTCTGAATGAATCATTTCACGGCACAGATGGATTGGGCATGACGGTCCCATTCCCTGGCCTCACAATCCCAGACATAACTCCCTTAGACGTTTTCCTTTGGGATTATGTTAAGGATAGATCTATGCTAACCTTTACCTGATCTGGATCCATTGAGACACAGAATAACTGAAGCCATCGCTAGTGTTGCCAAAGAAATGTTGACCCCACTAATGGTGTGAAATTGATTATCAGTTGGACATTCTATAAGCAACAAAAAGCGCACATATTGAAGTTTATTGACATGGTAAAAAAAGACTTCATAATTTTTTTCTTTCTTTTGTTACAAATCGCACAGCTGTAAATGAATTAGTTTTTTTGTAACCAAGTTTTGTAATCATGGAAAGACTTTATGGACACTATGTGTATGAAACTAGGCCATTCAGAATACCAAAAAGCATTTTGTTGTCAGCAGAGTAATTTCTTCTCCTTCATTTCCAACAGTCAGCTTCTCCTTCAGATGAAACTGACTATCTATGTAAGGTTTTATGAGCAATTCCAATAAATCTAGTCTAAAGAATTATATATTATATATTTAACTAATGGTTTAAAAAATTAATAATTCTCAAAATCAATGAAACTGAAGTGGAGAAAATAATCCACAAAATAAATGAAGTATAAACATAAACTAAATTAGAAAACAAACCAATGTTTTTATAGTATTTAATGAGCGTAGTAGATCCTGCACAAGAGTGCGTTTACGATAATTAGCAAGAATACCAAGACTGGCAGTTGTAAAGTGTTCATGTGCAAGCCCAAGATCTTGTCTTGCCCTTCGTACAGCATTCACTGTCTCTCCTAGTAATTGTTTTATTCCAACGATCCTGTAGGATATCAAATAATTTCAACATTAATATTAATTATATCAAAGACAACAAACAGGAAACAGGAGAATGAAAAGTTCAAGGAATACTCAAATACAAGTTACATAACAGATAATATCTTTTATATTTGAGGGGAAATATTTGTTTATTAGGAATGTTTATTATTATAATTTCTGAAGGTGTTTGTAAAACATTACTGTAATCTTTTAAATAATACAAATGAGCAAAGTGATCAAATTAATGTATACACTTTGTTAATTGGATTACTATACTATTAAATAATCTGAAATCCAATGTAAAATAACACGTTATTTAAGGCTAAGAAATTGTGGATTGGTTAACTGAATCCCTTCTGTTAGCATTGAAAAATGGCAGAACTGGATAAACTCACAACATACCTTTAATTAAATGATTAATTAAACACCCAAAAAGTGTTCTTCTTTCAAACCCAAAAAGTGTTGAAAGAAGAATGCCACTAGACATCCAATTTGCAGATGATAATAATATTGCACAATGTATAACATCAATCAGTTTTACATATCTAATAAATGCAGTTTTATTTCGATTGTTAGTGTTGTATGCATCATACTTAAAGTAGTACTGAAATCTTGGAGAACCTGAGTGAGATAAGCAATAAGTTGGACTGATGTCCCTGTTCTCTTCTATTTCCAGTTAAACATAAGTTTTATTTAGATTAGATATTTCCATTTAGGTCATTTTCTGGCCATTTCTTTTTTTATATTTCCTGGCCTCTTTTCTTAGTATGTTTTACTTGTTGTAGTACAAGGTTTTTATAAAAATTATTATAACTCCCCAAATATATTGAAGTCCACAAAATAAATTACTAATAACTAATTAAAATGATAAACATTGTTAAATTGTTATGTTAATAATATTTAATAATGGTTTTTTGTTAATAATATTTCATTTCTATATTTAATAATAATATTTTGTTAATGTTATTTCATTGTTATGTTAATAGTATTTAAATAATTCAGTCTTTATTATGTGTGGACAGTATAAATTGTTTCATATAGATTTTGTTAAGCGTTGTAAGTGTTTGTTTGTTTTGTTGTGTTAAATAAATTGTTGTGAGAAGACTTGATATCGTGTTGGTTATTTATATGAATCATGTTCTCACTATAATTGGCGACCATGATTGTATTGTTAAATAATTGTGGGTTAGTCGATATCGTGTAACATACAAATCATTCGCCCACGTCATACTGATCTTTTTAACACTGCTTTAATCAATCCTTGTTGTCTCCAAGCGAATTAGCTTTCCTATTCTGATCTGTATATTTTCATTCACTTGCATCATAACTTTATTTTTTACTCTGTTCATTTTATCTTCTCGAATCTCCTCCAAACTCCCATTTCAAATATTTCCAATCTTTCTACTTACCTGTCCAAGTTTAGCATTAATAATTTAAAAGAAAAATACTTCAAGTCAAACTCTAAAATTTAAGGCTGATTTATATACTTACATCACCTGACAGATGCAACTGAAATTTCAGAAAAAAATCACAGGAAAGGTAACATTCTAAAAATCAGTCACTTTCTGTTGAAGAGGAAGTTCAAGTGTGCATAATCAATATGTTATCTTAAGAAAAGAAACTGAAAATTAAAAATATAATAGCCAAACGACAAGCCAGACTTCAGACACAAGTGTCTTCTCATTCTTGATAGCCAGGAAGTCATACAGAATGCAGTGACACAATAGGAACCTCAAATTTTCATCACCAGAGAAAAATAGATAGAATCCTTTGGCAATCCAATTTCTTTGATTATTTTTTCTATAGATTTTGAAGAATGGATTACACTTCACAAGGAAACTATGAAGATCATAGTGATTCTCATAAATAAACGGGAATTATTCTGATGCTTATTGTTTTCTCAAGGAAGATATTCACTTTTTTCCAGGTATAAAATTATACTTAAAATAACTGATAAAAATCAGTCCTTCAGTTTAATCAAATAAAAGGATGTCAGAATCTCATCAGATCAAACAGATTCATTTATGTTAATTTCAATCAAACACACATCAGAATCAGCACTAGAAGTTACAATTAAAAGTTCATCACCTTATATCAATATTTTGTTTACAAGTATCCTCCTACTTATTTATATCCATTTTATGAATAAGTAAAACTCTGAGATTCTCCACATTTCCTTTTAAATCTAAGAAATCTATATCTTCACTTATGTCCAACGACATACTATTAAACAATTTGAAATCTTCATAGACCCATCAATTCATTAATATTGAAATTACCCACATTAAATATTTCTTTCAATTATACTAAGAGATTTCATCATACTCTTTTAATTAAGAAGCCCCCATCTTTGGATAGAGTCAGGATCACATCTTATACCAAGAGGAGAATGGGTCTTGGATTTTCAACGTTTTTCTAATACTCTCTTTAATTTATTTCATCTACATTTCCCCTACAGCTTAAATTTTCCTTTTCTAACAAAGGGAGAAACATTATTAATTGGAGGGTGTACTTACCCCGTAACTTTCATATAAAAAAAAATTGATAATCTTTACATTATTTATAAAGCTCAGCAATCTGAACAAGAAAGAATCCTGCTTCCAACAGGAAAAACATAAGACTGCACTAGTGATCTCACAACCATTTCTTCAAGTAACTGTAAGCTGCATGGAATTAAGGGAGAACAAGGCTTACTTCTAAAAGGTTCTCGGTCCTATTTTTCCCAAAAAATTAACTATTTTCTTAATTTTGAGGTTGTATTTTTGTTTAATGCTACGAGAAGTAAGAAACATACTATTTTGCTTGGAAACCAAACTGGCTATGCACCTTTCAAATGGAGGGTGATTAATTTCTGATGAGAGTTTTACAAAATACCCAACATAATACCATTCTTTAAAAATTACCAATTTTTATAAAAATAATAAAATACCAATTTTTAAAAATGAAATTGTTCTTACTGAAAACATTTTCTAATGTGACAGTTCTATTTATCATGTAACTATTTTAACTGCTGAGTCTATTATGACAATCCAGTTCTAATATCAGATCAAGAGTAACAGTTTCTTTTGAAATAAACGCATGGATTTTAACTGTAAATCCATCTCAAATCTATTGACTCACTCAGTCTCAGGTAATTGATGGCTTTAAAAATCAAAATTGTTGAAAGGTAACTCTCAAAAATACATGTATGGTAGCTAGAGGCAGAAATTTATAGAAACTGTTATCCTTTAACAGTTTATAACTAACAAAGGTTAGAAGTTACCTGATGAAGAGGTAGAGGAAGAAAAATCTGATAATCATTTAGAAGGAACTGAATATAATGACCAAACTTAACAGCACTCTGAAATATTTAACAAGAACAAAGCTGTAAGAATTGATATCTTTTACTTGAATTTCTTTGCTGTTTGAGATGAAGCAGAAGTAGTGTGAAAAATATCTATGGCTGGAGAAATACCCTCAGATTTCAATAAAAGTATTATTTTTATTTTTACCTTACCAAAACATTGGGACCTGATAAAGGTAATAATTACTACACTATAACTGCAACAGCTCATATTTCTGAAGTATTATCTACAATATAATTTAATAACAGAATGAGAGGCTGAAGATGAAAACAATATGGTTTCAAAATAACTCAAGAAGCAATTTTAACTCCCCCTAATTTTAGATGTAACAGCAGATCTTACAAGAGCTTTTTGTAATGTATAAGTTAATAATATTAATTTTTCTTCATATTTAAAATTTTTATTTAAATAAGACTGAAATATAAAGAAAGAACAGTTATTTACAACTTGTTCAAGAATCAAGTAATAATAGAGTAGAAAATGTAATATAATCTTTTGTTTAACCGTTTGTAACAGATTTTGATATTTAGATAATATAATAACAAAGAAGAAAGATAAAATTAAAATTATGTAAAAAAGGAGAATTGCACAAGTCAAAATTTTGTAAGCAGAAAAGAAATGTTTTTATATCAAAGATAAATTTGGGAATTAGAAAGACATTCTTAAATATGATTGATTAGACTATAGCATCTTAACAACAAAACTTGGCCAGTAGTAAAATTGTATTTTCCCCAGTTAAAATTTGAGTGCATACATTATTTTTGTAAAGCTTAGTAATTTGCAGTCATGTTCCATTACATAATTATTCTTGCACATGTAAATTCCCTAACAACATAATACCTACACCTATTTTTAATCCAAGTAGTGAAATGAAAATCCAGGAAAATTTAAACTGTAGATATTCAGTCCGATAATTAAGTTCTTCACACTGATCGATTCCTCTTGGTTTCCTGTAATCAATGTTGTAAAATTTATTTGTTTCTTCATACTTTTATTATTCAGTATCCTTACATTTTTGTTGTAAAATGTTAAAACAACTTTCTTTGATAAATCATCATGCAGTTGTAATACTTCTCAATAAATATCAGTAACAACATCATTACCACAGCTGTCTTTGGTATGTGGGCAAAAGAAATTAAAACATTTCCAATAACTAATAACCAACTGGTGTGATTTACATCTTAAACATGCATATTTTTCTTCAAGCCAAACATACACACGTTTCAGTGACAATTCAATTACAATTTGAAGCTGAGCTAATTTAATAACGGACAGTGTTTGCCAAATATTAACTCCAAAATAACAAAGTTTCCACTGAAAGGTTCCTGTGATCTGCACATATCTTTCAGTAGTTCATCAACCATGTTTGCTGATTTACTCATAATCAGAACCAGTTGAGTCTTGATATAATGTCAATTCATCAGAAACCACTTTTACAATCAGTCTTTGATATGTCATTTAATATACACGCGTTTAGTAGTGGTGGTTTTCACATCAAGAACATCTCGCAATAAAAAAAATTATCACCTAAAAATTCAGCAGACTGCACTAGCCATGATCATATTGTAGGAAAGCAAGATCACAATTGAATGAATAGTTCTAAAATAGTGTTTAAAGTGTTATATACTACCACTTCATTGGTCAGCTTCTTGGACCAATAAGAAAAAAGCAAAATATCATAGCTTATCACTTTATTACTATATTGGTCAGTTTTTTGCACCAATGAAAAAACAACAAAGTGCTGTTATATATTAACTTTCTTTCGTTTTCCTCTTTTCTTTATTTCTTCTTTACATTTTATTATTTTCCTGAGTGTTTTAAACCATTGCCCATCCAAATAGATCAACTAATACTCATGTTATTTCAATTTTTATGTTTTCAACACTTTTTCTTAACATGTTATAGTATGTTAAGAAAAAATCTGAACTCATAGCTGAGGAAAGTTTTGGGAAAAATATCTTCAAAGTTGAGGAAAATAGTTGGAAAATTTTTTTAGGCATCTTTAAGTATGACTTGATTCTCCAAGTGTTTTAAGCCATTGCTCATCCCAGTAGATCAATTAGGTCTCGAATTATAGCAATTTTTGGTGTTTAGCATTTTTTTTACCATTTTATATTAAAGAGAGGATTTTATAAAAGTAAATATTAAAATATACTTTGAAATAGAAAAACCTGGTTACTTACAATTACCACAAGTCATTAAATAAAAGAAATATTACTCTAAGTAACAGATTATACAATAAATTTAATAAAAATGCAAACCTTTCAAATTCCTCTTCACAAGCAGTTGTCTTATCCAGTATTAATTTTAACACTTGCTTGGAGACAACTCTTTGCTGAGTTTCTAAACGAGATAAGTCATCTTTAATCAACTTTCCATCTAGTATATCTGGAAGTTTCTAAATAAAAAATTAAAAAAAAAAAATGGTAATAAAAATTACATGTAAACATTCAAATCATTCATACTGCAATTCAAATACTGCAAAAATTAGTGTATTTTTTCCCTTAGTTGTAAAGACATTCACTATGAGACTTCAAATCTTGCACCATGAATAGAAACTCAAATGAACATGTACTATGTTTAACATCCAAATAAGGTATTCAACTTACTTGGGCCCAATCGACATGCTATCTATTGATACTTGGCAATCAGCTTTAATCACCTCCTCCACTTGTCTCACTGTTAGTTTTTCTCCAATCTAGATAGGATAAATAGATGTTCATAAACAACATTTAAGTAAACTTTATAAAATCTACAGTTGTCTGTTACTTTAATCAACTCCTCTCACATTAAACAGAAAACATTTCTCAACAGTACTTGGTTCTTTTAACAAACATGTTCAAGCATGATTGGACAAAAATAAATTAGATGTGTATGCTTCTGCTACTCAGTGACTGCCAACAATATCATCAAGATGCATTGTGCTGTCACTTAATGATACCTTTACAAACCTTTCACCATTATTTTAAGCTTTTCACATCATTTTGTGATCTATTTACTAATATACATATAAAAAGTACAAAGTACCCTTTACTTCGATTACTTTTATACAAAGAAGTAAAGACTGAAATTGTTACATAGATGAATAATTGTGACAAGGGACACAAAACAAAAATGAATTAACTGATAACAAAAATGAAATTTTATTCAAAGAAAAATAAGAATTACATGAAATGAGTTAACAGAAAGGTTTGGTGCCAATCTAAATATAAAGTTTTATTTTAATACAGCTATAGGAATATGGTCTAAGCTTGAAAGTGTTCATAAAAAATCTCAACACATGAAAAATTTTCCAGTGATAAAAATGGTTAATAGAGTCAAAGATTTTAAGAAAGTAATGAATGATGTTCACTAATCAGGAAGATAACAGATACTGAAGAAGTGAAAGTCAAACAACTTGTGGAGACAGAGAAAATTGACTAAGAAGCGAGAACAATTACAGCCCTGATCCAGGTGGAATTAATTGAAAAATTGTGAAATGTAATTGGAAGAAGATTGCACAAAAATAACAGCATAATTTAGCAGAATATTACATAGGAATAAAGTATCAAATGAAACAAAACTGGTAGAGTTATTGCAATATTTAAGAAAAGAATTAGAAAGAACTGCTCTAATTATTGTAGAATTTTCATTTCAGTTTCACTAGGAAGATCTTTGCAAAGCCAATAAAAAACCAGACTGAAGCCCATGTTTCAAGATCTGGAAGAGCAATCTAGAATTATCTGCAAATGTTGCATACTCCAAATGTTAAACAAAATTACAAAAAATATAGGCATAAACAAAAATCCAATGTTTCATTTCTTTTCAAAATGTGAAAAAAGCAAATATGTAACAAGAAAAAAGATGACAAAAGACATTTTTCAATTACCGTAAAAAAAACTGTAGTACAATGTTACTGTATATCAATTAAACTTGGGTCTTCATTGTTACAAATATTCTCAACTATTAAGTAACTGTAACAGAGAAACCCTATGTCATCAATACTATTTTAAAGTTTATACGCAAATAAGCTGCTTATGTAGTATGTCAAATATAATCGAATGCGCATACCAATATCAGATGAGCTATATTTTACACACATATTGTAGATCATTTTTTATTTTCAGATGATCAGATAATATCGAAGCAGTAAGACACTAATTTCATGAATAAGTAACTTGCAGAGGAATACTGAAAGCGGTTTAAAAATAAATACTGATAAAACTGAATAGCTGACTAATCAATCTGATGAATTATTTATTTTTTATTTATGAAAAGCACGGTTATTTGGGTTTAATTCTAGCCAGGATTAGAACTTAAAAAGTAGAATTATAGAAAAGTATAACTGAGAAAAATCATGGAATATTAAATACTGTATTGCAAGGTAGGAATATCAGTAACAGAATAAAGATTATACAAGACCATTTTGAGAAGTGCATTGCTCCAAAGGTTGAAAATATTGGCAGTAAAAAAGAGAACAGGATAGAATGTATACAGTTGAAGAAGAATTTTATACACATACTGCATTGAAATTTAAAAAAGAAAGGAAAAATAGAAAAACAAAGACTTACAGAAGTAGAGGAAGCTATTAAAGAAATATTGAAACACAGTCAAATCATGTAATGAAGGTGGATGATTAAAGTTGCTAAAAACGAAGGTTATGGACTGGCAAGCAAAGAAATGAAGATACTGATTATTATATTCATCAAAATATTGTTATTTTTTTCTGTTTACACAGTTTATTGCACTATTTGTAAATGCACATCTGGGTGGAGAAAACCTCAGCACTGATAAAATTATCAAATGTATATATACTCACACATGCATGTGTGTAACACACGTGCGCACGCTCATGCTCACACACACAAATGTCTGTGGAAAAGCAGATTCTTATTAGCAGGTTATATTCAGAAGTACTGAAATTATTTAACATAAATATGATTAGAAGGACAATCAGCATGAAACACAGATTCTTGAATTATGTTCACTGATTAATTCTCTTTACGAGAAATTAGTTAAGAGCTTTGCATTAATAGGAGTTAGTTTTAAATTAAAAATAATCATTGTAACATTGTGTATAACACAAAATTTTATCTGTAAAAATTACAGCTGAAAAATAATGATTATACAGCATTTCTATGTCTCAAAAATTATGAACTTCTATAACTGAAATTTCCAACTTTTATAACCTTACTTACCTTTAGTTCAAATTCAATGGGATCAAAACTTTCAGTCATGAAATATTCAGGAAGTATACTATCTAACACTTCTTGATCAGCAAGTGTCTGTTCAGCATTATTTGTATTATTTACTGCTTCCGGCACTAAACTTTTTTCATAGTTGTCACCAACTGAAATAATCTCAGAACTTGTTCCTACAACTGGTACTTTTCCTCCGTGTCCCTAGAATTAAAGTAAAAAAAAAAAAAGAATAGCATAAATGTTAAGATTAGACTAACCAACAAAAAAAAATTTTTTTTGTGTGTATCTGAAATTATACAAGGTGATTTAACTAATTTTGGGGTGCTGAATTCAAAAATGTTATCAGAATTTGTGTAATACATCAAATGTTTTTACATATATACAATTTATTTACCAATAACTGCATAATCACTGTGAATTCAGACATCACTGTTATTGAAATCACTGTCTCATCACATACAGGAACAAATTCTTCAACATCCTCCATATCATCTGCTTCATTTTCAGACTGTTCTAGATTAGATGGTGGTAAAAAAAAACTAACTTTTCTCTGTGTGGTACCAGCTTTAGAGCTGAGGATACAACTGCATATTTAATAAACTTTCTATCTTTTAATGAAAATATTTGTCATACAAAAGTAGCAGTTGGTGAAGTGGTCCTTAGGTTCATGCCAAACCATCAGTACAACAAATGGTACAGCTCATCGATTCCCCTTCAACCATTCAGTTAGAGTTACTGAGCACAATATGCAAATAACATAACCTACACTTCATTATACATATCATCCTCCTTCATCCTCTTTAGTAATACCTTATGGTAGTTCTAGAGGCTAAACAGAAAAAGAGTTGAGTGAATATGCAAATAACATGGACACCCATTTTTTATTTTGATCCCCATGTGCACAATCAAAATAAAATTTATAAGCTGTTTTTATGAATTCAGAAATATTCTTTCATTGAGATTTAGACATAAATTTACTATAGATATAATAAAAAATGTCTGAATGATTTGAACATGCACAAACTTTTCCAGAAGCCATGTTGTAGCAAAAAATCAAGAAAAATCATTTTTGTATTATAAAGAATTGATAAAAATATAGCAAAACACTAATAAGTTTGTGAAAAACAACAAACAGTACAGACAAGTGGAGCTATACTGAATAAGAATTTAATCTCTGTAAAGGCACAATAGAGTCTTATGTATGATATTATCAGACATCTTTGTATGTAAATATTTCTCATGATACAATGTATATATTTTTTTCTTTTATTAAGCATTTATGCATATTGTTTAGTAAAAATACAGAAGCTACTTTTAATTGTAACCAGTAGTTGATCAAAATGATTTCATTATAAAAAACTTTCATAAATTTATGATCTATGTAAAACCTTTATGTGGTAACACAATTTCAATAGCATATTAAAAATCAGGACCAAAATTGCAGTGAGAAAAGTTGTATAACATGTTAGATACAAATTTTGTGTTGACTAGTTATTATTACAAAATATGTGTTTGTTTATATAAAAAAATACTTATTTGAATTTTTGGGATCCTCTGTTCCTTCCTGGAATACTAAATTATCACTTTTCTATTTGCAACCACATTAAAGTAACACTATTTTAAAAATAACCAAACAAAAAATGTGTCATTATAAGAACTTCACCATTCTTAATGACTGACAAACATCTGGATTTTACAACATTAAATAAATCACAAATAATAAGATAGATTAGTGTAAATTAAGCACTCCACCAGTGGAGTGGTAGTGGCCTTTTATCTGGAAGTCCCGGGTTCAAATCCAGTCAGGTACAGCATTTTTTATACATTACAAAATTTCCATTTCATATTCTCACAGAGCTTATGTGGATTAGAAATCATTAAACCATTAATAAATAACAGGTTATTCACAACTAAATATGGCAATTCAGAGTTAGAAAGTAAAGAAAATAGTACAGTCAATCAGAATTTTATTAACTCTAATTAAATGTGTTGGTACACAAAAAAGTGTTTAAATTTAGAAAAATTAGTAACTTTTTCAAGTTATGAAAATCTACTTTCAGCAGACCTTTTAAAGTTATATCAGTTTATTAATAGAACTGTAGGTGAAGACATTGATGGTTCTCAGTAAATGGTTAAAAAGCCTTTCTAGTGAAATCATATAAAGCGCCAATGTTTTATCTGTAAAGTTAATTTAATATTTTGTTTTTATGAAATTTAAATTTTTGTTTCAAAACTGATTACTGCTGAGGAAAAATGAGTTCATGGTTTGAATGATCTAAGTGAAAAGTTTGTAACTTGTAGTTTATATTTGTAAATCAGACTTGATTATACAAGGTAACTTACATAGGTTAAGTCTGAGATATTATATTGCTTATATGATTCACTGAAACTACAGTTGAGTTGTTTAAAACTGCAGTTGTAAGTGCATTCGTTCTGACCAATGTAAGATTTTATGCAGTCATTACAATTCAATTAGTAGATTTCTGAGCTGCTATCTTTAATTGTATTTGTTTTGTTAGCATCATAAAATCTTTCGTATTTTATTTTGTTTGTAGATGTGAAAGTAGCACTGTAACCTTTTCTGAAACTGTTTGCAGATTCATGAGACACTTCAATTAATGAAAAAGCACATTACATAATTTTTAGCATTAGTAATTTTTTTTCTTTTCTTATTAAAAAGATTTTTTGATCAAATAAGGCTTACCAAGGAAATTAAGATTTAGCATTTATATAAAATGTTGGTTATACGAACAAGTTTATCTATCACATAAACAATGAGGTCATATATAACAATTTATAACAGTTGCTGAATAACTTTCTGCCTTGGTTTAATATCTCGATTGCGTTTAAATTATTCTAAGTACTATTCTATTCGCTGGTTCATTGACATAAATAAAAGTCTTCGTTCTGATTATACCCCACATTATTTTTATTATTATATTCAAACTTATGCTTCATATATATATATATATATAACATTGATATAAATTAATTATACACGACTGTTAAATATATTTTGAGTCTCTGATGGCTGGTAACCTTATTTAATAAGGCTTAAAGTGAAAAAAAATTATCTTCCCAGAAATGGGAAGAACATTTTTAATAAGTTTAAACCCTAATTTTCAGGCAAATTTATATGTGCAAAAGTTTTCCTAGCTATCAGGCAAATTTAATATGATTCTACATGAATGGTGATTACCATATATATCATGTGTTACTTACATATCGCTGTTGATAAAAGTATATTTTCGTTTGACTGATTATTACATGAACAACAGATATTACTTTCAGGCTTATTGCCATCTAAATTAAAATGATTAATTTTGTCCAAATTAACAAGTATATTATGTTTTTTTTAGTAAAAATCAAATATAAATTTTTTGAGTAACATTCATAGCCTTTATTTAGAAATAAAACAACAATTATGCCTCAAAAAGTCTCTGCGTTCATTGATGGACAAATTTAAAAATTCTTTACAATGTTGTAAATGATGTTTTGAATTACAAAATAAACACTGCTTAGAATTAAATTTTGAATAATAACTGTCATTGTTTCCTTTATACTGCTTACTAGGATGTAAAGCAAACCATTTGGTGGATTTGACTATTGTGATAATGCTGTTCTTTTATTTCATTTTCTATTTCCACTTGTGTGTTTGAAGCGAATGCACCATATTTTCTAGAAGTTGTCTACTTGAATTAAGAAATTCAACAGTCTTTAAAGGTGGTAAAAACCACATTTGATCATTTTTCCTTCTATAATCTTAAGGTATTGTAGTCCAGTTTTGATGTTAGAAGTTGGACAACAATAAATTCATATGAGTTTACAGAAGTGGTATTGATTCGAGCAAATTCACATATATAGATATTTCATTAATAAATTTGGATAAACTATCTACTGATTCTCTTTTTATAGAACTGATCTTAAAATATACTCAGCATTATGAAATGTAATTATATATTTGATATCAAATCGTGTTGTAATAATTCTAGAGCATTAACATAACTTTCATTTGTTATTAGCAGATTTTTAATGATCATTAAGACTACATCCTTAAGAGATGAATGTAAATAATGTAATTTTTGGATATTAGAAAAATCATCTCTATTATGTACTAAATTAAATATATTAAAATTATGCTGCACTCTAACACATTACCTCTAAATAAAGGTATATTAATGGGCTGTAGGTATGTTTATTGAAATGTTATATTTGAACTAACCTCTTGATTAGATGATTTTTTATTACATTGGTCAACATGATTTTTGTCTCACAAGTACCAATAGGTATACTTAATGTAGTTTTTTATCCTGTTTTCAAATATGTACTCAGAATTTCTTCATCACCCACTGTTTATTTGTTCCTTTAATTTTTTTTAATATTTTAAAACTTTTTTTTTGTCCATTTGTTCATTGTCAAGTAAAGGCTTCTACAACATTGTAGATATGATGGAACCAAATGAGGTAACTCAAAGAGTATTGTTGCTACCTGGCTTAGGAGCTGTATAGACACGTACAAACATCAGCACACATTCATCAGAACAATGCCAGTTGTGAACCAGCAAACACGTCACTATGAGGCTTTGTGTGTCTGAATTATTGTGTATTACAAATTTACAACTTTATTTTTTTTAATCAGTTGTTAGTTACAAAATGCCTAGAGTTTGTATAAATCATCCTAACAATTTTTATTATTTATATATACATATGTGTGGTGAAGTGACACTCAAGTTCCAAAGAGGAAACAATACTCCATAAGTAAAAAAGTATTATAAACTTTATTTTGGGTGTAAATTTGAGGGCCAAACAAGGGCCTGGGCTACACATATCTGTTGATCACTCTTTGCTAGTGATCTTTGCTATCCCTATAATTTTGGGAACCTTAAGATCACTCTTCTGACTGTTATTTCTGCTTAATAAACATTAAAGGGATTACGTCAAAATCAAAACATACAGGGGTGAACCTTAACTTGCAATCCACAATGGACCAGTTCCACACTGCAGAAAGTTGCCCACACCAAAGCTTCCAGAACATGTGAAATTAGATGAAGAGAACTCAAAGTCTGTTGGAAGTAAGTTAGGAAAAAAAAAATTTTGGTGATATAACTTAAAAACAAATCAGTTCATCTGAGCCTCATTTACTGACTCAAGAAAATTTTAACAATCTCATACAAGATTTAAAATTATCCAAAAAAAATTTTGAAATGCTTGCTTCCCGGGCTAAAAGAATGGAAGCTTCTTCAAAAGAATACAAAGATATGTACTTATTGTAATCGTCATTCTGAATATAAAGACTACTTTTCTGAAGAAAATAGCAAAGTATTTTTTAATGACAATTTCTTCTCTTAAGGAGACATTTTGTAATGAACACAACCAACAGAATGGCTTGTTCATTGATTTCTCTATAGTCAGTTTAAAAGCTGTGCTTCTGCATAATGGCAATAAATTGCAATCAGTACCTGTGGCTCATCTGCTAGTATTAAAGAACTATATGAATACTCTAAATTTATATTGGAAAAGCTTCAAATGTGCAGTGTATGAATGGAATATTTGAGGTGATTTGAAGATAACTGCACTTATTTTTGGTCTGCAACTTGGTTACACAAAGTACTGTTGTTTTTTATATGAATGGGATTGTAGCAGCAGCAAAAACCATTCCAACAGAAAAGAATGGCCTAAATGCAAATCACTCATTTCTTAACAGAAAAATGTGAATCATGACCCATTGTGTAATCCTAAAAATGTGTATCTCTACCTCCGTTACATATCAAACTAGGATTAATGAAGAATTTTGTCAAGGCCTTGGACAACATTCCTAGTTTCATATACTTAAAACAGAAATTTCCTAAAATTAGTGATGCAGAAATTAAAGAAGGAATATATGTGAGACAACAAATATGATCACTAATACATGATGAAAAGTTTGAGGAACTATTGAATCCGCTAAGAAAGCAGCTTACCAAGCAAAACATTATTCAAGAGTTTTTTTGGGAAATCAAAAGGCAGAAAATTATCATGATACTGTCAATGATCTTATAAAGATTTGGGTCTTGCACTCGCACCTACATTCTTCCCAAAAAATCTTGATGCAGTAAGCAATGAGCATGGAGAACACTTTAATCAAGAGATTTCAGCTGTGGAAAAGAGGTGTCAAGGCAAATGGATTGTGTGGAATCACAACATGCTAGCTGATTTTGTTGGATCGTCAAGGGGGATTCCCCACACTACAAAAAAGGATCATCCAGAAGCACATTTCCAATAACGTAGTAAATGATCTTTGGCACAGAATAACTAAACATGACAATGCTTACTAACAGGATGATTAAAAATTAAACCTTTTCAGTGCAAAAGAAAAATGGTAACTACCAAAGAAGATGATGTGGAAAATGATTTGAAAGTGTGTTATTTAATAATTAAAAACCTAGGAAATTAATTATTTTCTTTTTTAAAAAAAAAAAGAAAAAGCTTAACAAACTTTCACCAATTAAAATTAGAAATATAATCTGACTAGCAGTATGAAAATCAACAATTTAATGAATTAATTTACTGACTACTGGAGTTTTATAAAATTTTTATTTTATGTTACAAAAATTAATTTTAAAAATCCTGTATTTTTTTGCAACTGTTTAAATATCAATTAATTTAAACTAACAATCACAGGGATAAAATAAAATGATCTGAAATTAAAGTAACTTCTTATAATTTCAATACTTCAATAGAATCACAAAAAAAAGAGAAACAATAAAAGTAACTACAGATGTACATGCACACATACAAAGTAATATATGTAGGGTCTATGTGTTAAAATACAGATTGAGTGTAACCAACAGTTCATGTTGGTTACAGGTGAAGTTTTACTGATTTGCTGTTTGGTTGATACCACTAAATATTACTTTTCAGTATACTTGCTAATATACAGGTTTATAAATAAACAATTTTTTATTTACTAATAGTCTTAAAATTAAAATAATGAAATTAAACCTACTTATACAGTAAAATCTGGACATTGCAGAATACAAGGGAAATGGAAAAGTTTCTGTTAAATAAGGAATTCTGATAAAGTTAACAGGAGAAACTAAATTATTTAAAAACATGTTTACAGATTATTAATAAATGATTTTTTAAACTAAGTGGCAGACCACAACTTTATCATAGTGATGTCAAAGGCATTGCACATTAGTTCCAAAAATGTTTTCTGAAACCACATTTCCTTGAAATTTAGAAAGGAAGTCATTTTTTTAATATTTTAAAATTTTTATCTTTCTTCATCATACTGATCAGTAATGGATAATATAAAAAAAGAACAAACTTATTAAGTATGATGAAATCTAAAACTTTTATGAAGACAGGAAAAAATAAAATTGCTGTAAATTATTTGTAAATTTTTTAACAGACCTATCAAATTCAAGAGAAACTAAAGTATTAATGTAGTAGGCAATCTACTGCTGTAGTTAGTTAGTTCTTATATGGCACCAATGAAATGATATATTGAAATAAGAAAATAAATAAATTTATAAATATAATCTAACCCAACTTAACCTACACTCGCTTTGCTTGCAAGTCAAGTTATCTAAGAACTAAGTACAGCAGTAGATCACAAACTTCCTATTACATTAATACCAAAACTAATATTAGTGTAGTGTATTGCTCCCAAACTTTACTTAAAGGGTAGCAAAATATTAAAATCACACTATTCCTAACATGCATGTGTGTTAGCTTCCACATGAGTATTTCTTTTTTCACAAATCACATGCGTTAATGCTGATATATCTGGTAAATAATTTAAATAATAATTAAAAAACACCATCTTTAAAAAAAATAAATAAAATATATCTGTAATTACAGAAGACCAACTATAACTGGATATGTATTTAGTGATGACTGATGTTGTGAGTATAAAATATACTAATTATATAATTTATATAAATCTACAGTGATCTTAATTAGCCATAATTTCAATCAGTCTATTATATTTTATCAACATTCCTTAATAATCAAAGAAATGAACACTTTCATTGACAAAGTTGTAAGAAAAGCTTTTAATCATTATTCACTTTTCAATCTACACTCATCAACCTTGTAATGACTACAATATGCAAAAGGGATTACTACAAAATTGAATATGAAGATAAACTATACAGTAATAATTTATTTTATTGCAGATAAAAAAATGTACATACAGGCATTGCAAATCTATGCACATATTGTTTACTTAACTTTAATTAAAATATTTGATAAGTTTAGTCAAAAGTCACTCCCCTTGAACGTAAACAATCGATTGATAAAATTATGAACATTTATAATTAATTTATAGACTTCAATTTATTCTTTTAATAATTATGATCGACATATTAAAACCTAGAAAGCAAAACTCAATCAAAATTATGGTAGATCAACACCTAGAACATAGTAACCATTAAACATTAACAAACATAGCAAGTTGATTGAAAAGTTTTTGTGTACAGAAAACAGTGTACAAATATAAACTCGTACGTGTATAAATAAATTTTAAAATTCAATTTTTAGCAAAAAAATAATTTTAGAAACGAACAACTCCTTGTTAAGCATAAAAATTCAATTAGAAACGAGAATCTAAACAGTTAAAAAAATTGTACTTCATCCGTTATTATCAAAATGAGAAGTTCTGTTATTTTTAATATTCAATATTTTATAAATAATCGTCCAACAAGTGATCAGCTTTCATCTTAATACACACTTTTAGGTTACTGTATGGTATAAACTTTCCAAAAAGTGAAAAGAAAACTAACAACAACTATAAAAAAAAATCACATTCTATCTAATATAAAACGAGAAATTCTCAATAGATAAGTAGTGATCAAAATTAAGTTAGGTTAAGTTTAACTCAATTGTTATAGCACAAAAACTACTCACCTGTTTATTGATTAATTCAAAAAACTTAAATTTTAAGTCCTCCATAGTAGTTAGTACAGGAATTATCACTAATAACACTTTTCCACGCTTACTAAGAGATAACACTATTTATACGCATATTTTACATTTCAACAGCTGACGAGTTGCACTCTTCAAATCAACACATAATCGACTCCATGTCAACTATCGAGATTGAATTATCTTCAATCGATTTTAGCTAAATTTCATTTACGTGGTTTAGTCTCCGAAAGTCTAAAAACAAAGTCTTACAATGAACAAAACTACTTTTAATGATGCAAACTGAACATTTATGTTATGACGAATGTGTTGTCCTATATCCGCTTAGGGTATGTTACGTTCGTTAATTACTGTCAATAAGCTACATGACCACAAAAATTATTAGCTTATTATGCAAAATAGCATTATTTTTATTACTATAACCGGATACTACTCAAATAGTCTATTTAGTCACATAGTTAAAGACGAATCAACCTTGGACAATTGGCGACCAATACCCGTGGATGAAGAAACTCCCTTCTAGAAATTTCTCCAAAAATATTTTGTTTAATAATATCAAAGTGTTAAAAAAAAATTGCAAAAAATACAGTAAATCATACGTCTTTATGGTTATCAACATTTTAATTCTAACATGGTGTCTAATTAAATTAAAATTTTTCTTTATTTTTAACATTTGTTTTCTCAATATTCCAATAACGAGGGCTCAAATCACAATGCAAATTCTGACTTCTATTAAAAACAAAGAAAAATTCGACTAAATATGAACACCTTTTAAAAATTTCGGAAAAAATTATAATCTCAAAAAATATTTTTATGGAAACTTTTTTTTTTACAGACTTATCGAATAAAAGTACAGTATTACCTTCGGTCGTAATTGGGAGATGAAATTGGAATTCTTTTACGTTGTGAAGTATAAGGAATACGACAATATCATTCACTTAAAAGTAGGATGTCTATTGTATGGCAGTTTACATGTATCATACGTACAAGACCTACGTTATACAAAGAAAGTTCAATATAATTTATATCGAACAGCATTTTAAAAGAAAGGGACTAAAAATTTTGCTATTAAACAAAAATTAAATTACCATGAAACAGATTTTTATACTTGACTCATTCACTCCATCAATCTTTTTTCTTTTTATTTATAATTACTTATTTTATATTATGCAGAAAAATATTAAAAAAAAAGATATTAATTTACCTTTTGTGATTAATTGGTAATTTTTACATCTTGAATCCAGTAAAATGTTCATAAAAAATTGTTTATAACTACAAATATTACACGAAAAATGTGAATACACACTGAACAAATTATAACTACACACAACTGAACTGATACATCAATATCACAAAACAAAAATATAATTTCAGTTAATAAAACTTAAAACTTCTATTTATTTATCTTTCTGATTTTTTTTTAAATTAGTTTGTTTTAATTAGGTTCTTTACTTCCTTGTACGAAGTAAAGGAAGTATTGTGATCACAAAAAAATTCGGTTTTTCAGATTTCAACGGAAATATCCATTCTGACCATCCCTGAATCCATTTTGACTAGTTTCGGGCGTGACGTCTGAACGTACGTATCTCGCATAACTCAATAACGTTAGCAGTAGGATGTTGAAATTTTGGATTAAGGACAGTTGAGCATCTAGTTCTGCACCTTCCCTTTTGATTGCAGTCGACTGAACCAAAAGTGTTAAAAAAAACCCAAAATCCAAAAAAAAATTGGATTTTGGACTTTTTCTTAACTGCAGTAATAAGCTCTCATTGAGAGATTTTCAACGCTTTCGTAAGTGGTATTTATTTTCATTGGTTGCAGAGTTATAGCCAAATAAAATTTTAATTAATGAAATACTTTGATCTTTCAACGGAAGGCCACATCGGTTCGAATCGCACTTCATCACCTTTTTTCCTCTTTTTTTAATTGAAATATATTGATTTATTAATAATTATCAACCCGTGATTGTAAAAAGACTTTTACAATAAATAATAATTTTAAAAAAAAACAAGAAAATAAATCAGATGTTATTAGTGAAACAGAATTTTATGATTTTTTAAAAATGTATATGTGTAATTTAATAGGCATTATTATACATATAATACATATATATATATATAATAAATAATATATATATATAATATAATATATATATATATATTTAGCGTTGCATAAACTTTGCAATCTGTTCAGAATTAAAATTGAACAATAAGTAAATATGCTAAATTTGGAATAAACAGTAAGAAGCTCACAGAACCACAGATCCAGTGGTTTGTAGCTTAAAAGTTAATTACGAAAAGAAAACAGATTGACTTCGTACAACTAGTTTTTAAAACCACTTAACTGAATCGAAGTATCAAATCAAGAATATTGTTTCTCATAATCTTGAAAAATCGCTGATAGTGTTTTCCAAAAAAATGGCTGCCATATAATTTGGATGCCGATCCAAACGATTTTGATATCGTTGACTGATCAGAGAGATTTCTTGCCTAACGGTTCGTAATTTAAAATCATTATACATGAAGTTATTGCTTATATACCAAGGTATATTAAACATTTTTCGCAGTGGTTTTGTTTAATAACGTTCAAGTATGTTAATATTGGAATTGCTTGCTGTACCCCGCAATCCAAATCGGTTTCAAACCTAATTCCAAATTGGTTTTAATATGGATTTATAAACCAGTAATTTATTTTCTACTGAGAACCGAGATCTGTATCCTATTAACCAGTACATGGTTTTAAACTTTAGGTCTTACTACATTCGCTTAGATTTGATGTTTTACCCAGGTAAGGCGCCGGTCAAGATGAAAAACTAAATATTTACATTCTTGAGAACTTGGTATTGGAATATTAAAGATAGAAACAGTTGGGCAGTTTTCCTTTCGAAGGGTGAATGTGACGTGCTTCGATTTTGTTTCATAATCGCTGGCTAAAAAATGCAGCTTACATCAAAAATATTTTCGTGTAAGATATTTTCATTCACGAAATTTCGTAATTAAGATATAATTATACTGTTTCAGTCAGTCTACAACACTTTAATAAAGGACGACAAAGTACGTAATCAATGTAGTGCAATCATAACAGTTTTCGAAATACAAACAAAAAATGAATAAATCTGTTATCAAAAAATTGTTTCAGTTTAATTCTAATACTAGATTGATATTTCGGTTATTAAACAATTATGATCATAAAGCATAACGAAAATATGTATAGAAGAGTAAATAAATATTAATTAGCGAATAATTATAAAACGAAACTTTCTAACAGCAATTATAAAATAAAAGTAAAAAATACCAACAAAACCATTGTTGTTTTAGGCAGTTCCAAACGAAACTTAAAAACATCTAAACCGATAAAATCTCTGTCTCAGATTATCCAGCTCAACCCTTTTATAGGATCAAATAGTTTCAAGCAATTTAAGTGTTCAATAAATTTTTTGTAACGTAATTGCATTTTCCCTCTGCATAGCAGGGAGGTAAAATATATTTTTGAAATCATAACTTTACTGTTACCTCTGCGGAATTGACCTCCAAAACGCTAGAGATAAAATTAATCCCGTCAAAAAGACGGACGCTTATAAATTTATTTGCAGTTTATAAATTAGGGCATACTAGAATGAAAGAGAATTTTGTAATATATTATTACAAGAGAGATCGATGCAGACAATCTTAAACCAGTCACTTTCCATTAACAAAATTATTAGGGAAAGGATAATCATTTATTAATACGTTTATAATGAAAAACTTTCACAAAACCGATTTTTGTTAAACTTTCAAAGACTTACTCGTATTTGATATCAGTCCTCTATCGTTATCCAACAGTGAATGAATTTTATTTTTGTTTATTGACAAACTAAACTTCAAAACTATCTTAGTAGTACGGAAATAGAGTTACGGTCGCCGGAAATGACGTCATCTAAGATGGCCCCAAATCTGAGAACCGTATCCTTAGACTGCCAACCTAATTTTTTTTTTTTTTGGCTTTAAAATATTGTTTATATTATTTTGTATTTCAAAGATTGTTAGCACTGACGTACAGATGTTGCAATCCTCTGCGATTGCGTGTGACATTACAGGTGAGCGGAAGAATTAAATAAATTATATTTAAAGCGAAAGAAGTAACTCTTCTGACTAGGTTTCGAACCGCTTGACTGCGGGACGCGACTGACTGACGCCTTAAACCGGTCGGTTACAGCGGCTCCTTGACATAATGAATGAATTTTTGTACATAAGCCGTGTGTACGTTTAGTACCTAATGCCATTTGTAACGTTATACCGGCCCCCATCCTTCCACTCGCTACATAAGACAAGCATCTTAAGATATATGTAAAAAATAAATTATAGACGTACTTCAAGAATTTGCCGAGGCGGTTCTCCCCGAGCGATCCCACGCTGGGCCATTGAAGTCCGGTGAGCTGGAGCGGGTAGCGTCCGCTTCCAGCGGCTCCTTCGGCGGGCCGACCAGGCCTGGTGTTCCGGCGGGGATGCTAGCTTCCGCCGGGTGGTCCCACGTTGAGCCGGCCAGGGAACTTCTTCGGTCTTCTTCCATCTTCTTCTTCTTCTAGGTCTTCTCCAGGTGATGGTCGACGATGAATTGACACTTCACTCCAGCAAAGCTTCCTTTATTGGAGCCTGTAGAGGTGGGGCCGCAGCGCCGCTATGGGGGGGATCTGCGCGATCAGCTAGCTATGTGGTGGGAGGCTGCTTGTGTACGCGCGCACGTATACTGGACTCCCGCTAACATCTGAGCTTTGGACGGTCGTGCCATACAGAAAAAGGTTAGCGGCAAGGAGAATCCTCGGTCGCAGAGGAAGAAGGGCCAGGTCATTCAAGATGATGAGGATGAAGATATCGAGAGATTGATCGGAGAAATCTTTGGTGAATCAAGCCAAGGGTCATCCACTAGGGCGCCCCTTCCGCCTCTGCAAGCGAAAAAGAAGGAGGTGCTGAAACTTAAGGAGATGGAGGAGAGATTGGCCAAGGAAGATCTGGCTGAAGGGCGGACACTTAAAGAAGTGTCCGGCTTGTTCTCTTCAATTGTGGGAGAGATGGAGGAGTGGATGGGGAACCCTAGAAATGTAGGTCAGAAGGCGCAAGGCTGGCTGCAAGCCAGGCTGCGGAAATTAAGATATTTGAATGACTTGGTTGTTCGTCGGGCGGAGAGTCATCGTGGGTTTGTCGAGGGACTGAGGTATGCAGGTTACCGTGGGGTGGTACCTGGTCCGGCCAAGGTCGGTGTTGGTCCGATGGCGACGGCGACAAGGACGTTCAGCGATGTTGCTAGAGGTCCGAGAAAAAAACAACTAAGGTGATACTAGTTGATAAGCCGGATGATAATATTTCATCGACGGCATTCAAGGCAGAGATCGCGGAGAAACTAAAGCCCAGGAAAGAGGG